>WNWU01000036.1:9659471-9675267 GCA_012654045.1 Ptyas mucosa
CTGGGTCCTCAATTTACCTACCTTAGAAAGGATGGAAGGCTGAGTCAACCTTGAGCCTTGGTGAGATTCGAACCTGCAATAATTGCAGGCAGCTGATGTTAATAACAGGGCTTTAGACTACTGTACTATCCAAGGCTCTTTTTTATTGCATCTCCATTTTATTGCAAACATTGCATCTCCATTTTATTGCAAACATAGAACAATATTTTTCTCTTCGCTTTTGGGGTTTGGAGTAGGGAAGCCTTGGAACCAATATTTGCAATATTGCAAAACTGGAATATTGAGAGCACTTTCATCAAATGGCTATCACTAGTACACTTACTTTGCTGCCAGCATTAGCTAACTTACTTTGCTAACAGCATTAGTTAATGCTGTTGTCATTAACTAATGGTGAACAAAGATCTCAGACCTTGAAATTGAAGAGCCACGCTGGCAACAACTACTAGCAGATCTCTATGACTGGTCAAGAAATCCTCTAGGAAAGGCTCCCAGTGTTTGCAGACATTCCAAGAAGAATGATCATAGAGTGCTTTCAAAGTTGCTTTCAAGGATGGCTCTTCACACTCAAAGTCAGAGGATTCTGATGCAAACAATCACCTGCTTAAGAGTGATGGAGCTGAAGTGGAGGTGTGGGAGACTGGGGGTAGGATGAAATTGTGTCTGTCCACTGTTATTACAAGTGAGAAACAACAATCCTGAAATGGGTGGAAGCTTCTTCAGCCTTCAAGAATTCTGTGTAGGAATGGAACATATGTAAGGGCAAGGCATTGAAAAGGAGGGCTCTGCAGAGAATGTTAAAATTTGCTAGTAATAATACAGAAATGTTCAGTAAGCATGCACTTGTAGAAAAGGCAGGGATGGTCTTTGAAGCAGCTGCATAGGCTAAACTTTAAGGAAAAGGGCTTCATACCAGAAGTGGGTTTCAGCAGGTTTTGACCAGTTCTGGAGAACTGGTAGTAGAAATTTTGAGTAGTTCGGAGAACCGGTAGTAAAAATTCTGACTGGCTCCGCCCCCATCTATTCTCTGCCTCCCGAGTCCCAGCTGATTGAGAGGAAATGGGGATTTTGCAGTAACCTTCCCCTGGAGTGGGGTGGGAATGGAGATTTTACAGTATCCTTCTCCTGCCACACCCACAAAGCCACGCTCACAAAGCTACACCCACAGAACCAATAGTAAAAAAAATTTGAAACCCACCACTGCTTCATACCTAAGCTCATACTTGAAGTGCAGCCCCGAGACCCAGTGGCAGCCCTTCAAACTAGCTAAGACAAGAAGCACCATTACATCCAACAAGGTCAAGAAGATTTAAACTAAAAGGCCTAGTCTGACTGGAAAAAAATAGCATTTGAATCCTTGCTAAATACTAACTGCAAGATGCTCCCTGAGAGGTCACAGTCTACTGAGTCTTCAGAATCAGTCTAATTCATAGTGAGAAGAAAAGAAAGAAGTCCACTTCCTGAGACCTCAGAAGAAGGATATGGCTTCAGATAAGAGAAGCTTCAGTCATTAAGAAGTGGGGCCCGGGGGGGGGGGGGGTTCCTTCTAGGAAATCTGTGGGGAGTGGATTTTTAAGAACAAATGAGGATTCACATTCCCAAAGATATAACAGAGGGCTGGCTAGTCATACACCAGAACATTTACATTCTGGGAATCCATGAGTTTTCAGAAGAAACTTTGTTTTGGTGTTTTGTTTGTTGTGGTAGTAGTTTTGCATTGTTACTTGTTTTAAAATGTTTTAACAATTTTTTAAGCGACTGGGAATTGGGTAGCATACACATTTAATAAAATAAATTAAATTAACCACGGAATACACCGATTGATTCAATAACACAAGAGATTTTACTTCAAAATAAAGTTTCTAGCATTTGTGAATATTAATTTTGTTTCTTTTTCTTAATAATTGTATAAAAGATTTAATTACAATAGCAAACAATACAAACCAAAGAAAAAAGTAGAAAGCATGAAAAAAGCTGCAAGAAAACAAAAGAGAAAGAGGGGGGAAACCCTGAGATAGTGACTTCCCACGCTCATTATAACAAGTATAAACAGTTTCACTATCTTTCACCTCTTAATTAACAGGTACAAAACTCTTCATCCGTAACTCAACTTTTAACTCTAACCAGATCCAATCAGTAACGTCTTCTCCAATCGAGGGATCAGCAAAAAGTCCAAATAGAGCTCTAAAATAATAGCATTAACAAATGTAAACCTCACCATTTCATATCTCATCTCTTAACTGTAAGCAAATCCTCATTTATAAGGCATAAAGTGATCCCAATGTTCTATATAAGCAAAAGGCTGGAATTTAACATGACAGTATCTCCTTTAAAGAGAGTAAGCTTGAAAAGATCTCTCATTTTAAGTGAAAAGACAATTAGATACTACTAGGTTAATTTAGATGCTGTTAAGATTAGGATACATAAAGTGATGTACTGTAGGGAAAAAAAGCTTTACCACCAAGTCAACGTGTTAATGCACATTTTTCCAGGCCAGATGTTAGCAAGTCCAAAAAGAATTACCCAAAATATTAGGTCCCATTTTAACTCTGATCAAAAAAGTCAACTTTGCATAACGTAATCTTGCTTCTTGACCCTTTCGGATAATTGCTGCTCCTTTCCTCAAATCTCTTCAAAATTTAAAAAGCCTATTTTGTAAGATTAAGCAAGAAGAAATTATTCCAATTACCCTCTGGAATTGGCATTCTTATTTTTTTTATTTTTAAAATCTTTTTTTTCTGGTACATCTAGTAACAAATTCTTGTTCAGATTCTCAGCTAACTGAGATTTTGTTGCAAATCCTTTTCTATAACAGTTTCATCTAGGAACAATTTATTTTCTTATATTAAGGACTGAAGGCATTCACTTAACTATGTTTCCATTGTTCTAATTCTCTTCTACCATTACTTCCTTAAAAATGTATTTTATATTTTGGGAAAAATTAGTGATGAAAAGTTAACTGAATGAAGAAAAATATAATTTACGCAACTTGTAGGGTGTAGTTGCATATTATTTTTCCAAACGTAACATAAATATCAGTAAATAGTATCTAGGTGTATATAAAATGATTCAGACATGATATTTATAGAGATTATCTTCTTGTAGAAAAAGGCATGTAAAAACATAGAAAGTGCAATGTGTGGGAAATGCACTGTTTATTTTGTCACTGAATGTGTTGACAAGCTATAGTTCTCAGCTTCCATGAATCTGGTAATGGAATACTTTTGCAATATATTATTATGAAGTAAATGCATTTGCAGTATTTATACATTACAATGGCCTTGTTATTCTTTCTGAACGAACTGAAAAAAATCTAAGTGCAAATAATCAGTCTCCAGGCAGAGAGAATAAATGAACTATTCAATTTAGAATTTTTCTAGTAACTTGCTCTGCCTTTCAGAATAACAGAACAGAATAACAGAGTTAGAAGACACCTTGGTGGTCTTCTAGTCCAACCCCGCTGCTCTGGCAGGAAACTCTATACTATTTCAGACAATGGTTGTCCAATCTCTTCTTTAAAACTTAGTAAAGCTATTCTCCAAGGCACCTGAAGGCAGGACAAGAAGCAATGGATGGAAACTAATCCAGGAGAGAAGCAACCTAGAACAGGGCTGTCAAACTCCCGGCCAGATGCGGGCCAGATGTGTCACATGCTGGCTACACCATGCCCGGTTTAGCGAAGGGGGGAAAAGTCCCAATACGTCATGTGGCGCTGCCATGATGCCATGAGTTTGACACCCCTGACCTAGAACTAAGAAGAAATTTCCTGACAGACAAATAGTTGTCCAATCTCTTCTTAAAAACATTCAGTGTTGGAGCATTCACAACCTCTGGAGGCAAGTTGTTCCACTGATTAATTGTTCTGTCGGGAAATTTCTACTTAATTCTAGGTTGCTTCTCTCCTGGATTAATTTCCATCCATTGCTTCTTGTCCTACCCTCAGATGCTTTGGAGAATAGCTTGACTCCCTCTTCATTGTGGCAGCCCCTGAGAAATTGGAAAATTACTATCATGTCACCCCAGTCCTTCTTTTCATCAAACTAGACATATTCAATTCCAGCAACTGTTCTTCATATGTTTTAGCATCCAGTCCCCTAATCATCTTTGTTGCTCTTCTCTGCACTCTTTCTTGAGTCTCCACATCTTTTTTTACATCGTGGTGACCAAAACTGGATGCAGTATTCCAAGTGTGGTCTTACCAAAATGGTATCCCTCTGTTAATGCAGCCTAGAACTGTGTTGCCTTTTTTGGCAGCTGCAGCATACTGCTGGCTCATATTTAAATGATTGTTCACTAGGGCTCTAAGAGCCCTCTCACGGTTACTACTATTGAGCCAGGTACCATCTATATTATACCTGTGCATTTGCTTTTTCTTGTCTAAATGTAGAACCTCACTTTTTTCACCATTGAATTTCATTTTGTTAGATAGCATCCAATGTTTCAGATCAGATTGCAGAATGTTACATATGGATCAGCTTTTCAAAACCACTTACAAACTGATATGGTCACGGGACCGGCGGCAAGAGTTGATTTGAACAAGTCATTGGAATATAAGCAGCTCTATTGGCTTTTCCATTTATTATTATCTGTTCATAACAATGTGAAGGCACAGCTGCCAATTCTTTAGCTGGTGTTGGCCTTTGTATGTAACCGGTTCATCCCAAGAATCTAGAATGGCATAATGTATCAGCATAGTATATGCACAAAGTCAAGCAACCTGACCACTGGGACCAGTTTGGCTAAATTATTAATAATTAACAATAATTCTAACTTTTAGAATTATTATTTTTATTATTAGAATTAAAATAGAAAAATTAACAACTGTCAATAAGAAAAACAAAAATAGTCTGGATAGCGAACATTGTGGTACCTAGACACAGCAGAATGAAAGAAAGTACTGAAGGAAATAACAAAATACAAAGACCAACAAATAGAAACAACTGTCGCAAAAGAAATGCAGATACAGTAGTTCCAATAGCAATAAGTACCTTGGGTACAATCCCAAAACAACTGGAGCATCCCTTGAACTCCACTGGCATTGACAAAAACACCATCAGTCAACTGCAAAAGGCAGCTTTAATTGGAACAGCTTATATCCTATGACTTAATACCATCAAACAACAATATTTATCTGGGATAAAAATGTCAAATGCAGTCTAAACATCTATTGGTGTGCAACCAATGATATTATTATTATGATTTGTTGCACAGTCAGTCAGATGTACAGACCGGATTTAGCATTTTTATCCATCTATTGAGTCCTTCCGAAGGACTGGGATAGGTAGATGTCGTTTGATGATATTAAAAGTATCAATGCAGGATGTAAGCTGTTCCGAGTAAATCTGCCTTTTGCAATTGACTGATGGTGGTTTTGTGAATGACAATGGTGTTCAGGTGGTGCTCCAGTTGTTTTGGGATTGGACCTAAAAAGGCCATTATTATTGGTACATTTACATTATTATTATATTTATGTTCTCTAGGGACTCTAGATGAGAAGCATAGAGTCTTCCTCAAATTATTCTCCAACAATGTCTCAAAAGCAACTCTATGAAGAAGATTAGGCTGAGAGACAGCAACTGGCTCCAAATAATCCAACCATCTTTTGCAGTGAGTTAGCTATTGAATCCATCTGCCTCCAGTCATATTCCAATTCCTTAACTCTTTCATTTCCCAACAGAGTTGAGATTGGCCATTATTTTTCTTTGAGTCATACATGTGGCTTCTTATGTGACTGAATAATGGCTTCTTGTACTTTGGGGTGGGGGGGGGGACAACAACAGCCAAATACACTAAAGTGAAATATAGCATGAATAGCAACTAGTTGCTGTTAATACATATTTGATTGTGGATATGTAAAGATATTTACTGTCTATTACCCTTAACTTTAATGTCAGCTAATGTTAAAGGCCTTTAAAAGATTACCTTCCTTACATTTATCTAAAATCTATTTATTTATTATTAAATTTGTTTGCCAGCCATCTTGCCACAAGGCAACTTTTATGTTACATGCATTTGTAAAATGCCTCCATTCTTTTAATTGAATGTCATGTAGCTTGATTGCTTATTTCAGCTTGCCTTTGATGTTGAGCTTTATTTTGTGTTTTCTTATCTGTTAAAACTTTTAACCATAGACTGGTTCTTCAATTTATACAATTTTCATGTCATAATAGATTTATGACTGTGTAAACAGAAAGAATAAAATGGTCCCAAGAACAATTGCACCCAAAAAACCATATCCTTTGCCAACTACACACCCAATTCTGCCATTCCAGCCACTGGAGAAGGTAATCCACTTTCTGCTAGGCTTGCTATACTTTTCCAGGCCAAAAAAAGGCAGTGCCACTCTCTGTCTACTTACCTAAGTCATCGTCTGGAAGAAAAGTGAATAAATCTGGTAATTCTGATTGGCTAATTTGAGAAGAATAACCTTTGGGAGTTCCCAGGGAGGTTATGCATACGTTTTCTCATTCATCTCCCCTATAATTTCATAGGCTGTTACCCAATATATTCCTGTGGTAATTGTTTAATTGTTAGGCATGGCAATCTTCACTGTATGACTCTATTACCTAGTTTTGAATCAGTGTAGCAGAAGCAGTAATGGGAAGGGTGCAGGTTTCTAAAGTTATTCAGAAAAAGATACTTTGGGGGCATTTTAGGAGACAAAATTGAAGAGAATTAAACTATACTGACTCAACAGATTTCAATCCAGTTTCCTATTCACAAATTCTATGACCTGTTAGTAAAGATTTGAAAGC
Organism: Ptyas mucosa; assembly: GCA_012654045.1. Taxonomy (NCBI): domain Eukaryota; kingdom Metazoa; phylum Chordata; class Lepidosauria; order Squamata; family Colubridae; genus Ptyas; species Ptyas mucosa. The sequence goes on from WNWU01000036.1 coordinate 9,666,224, forward strand.
AGGCCAAATGTTCAATCAAGGACTCCACAAACACAGTGTCAGGGTGTAACACACAGTTTGCTCTTCACCGCAAAATGAAAAATAAAAAGTTAGAACTTGAAATGAAGCCAAGGAAAATTGAGCATACTGCTCATAGCAATGCAGCTTTTCCTACTGTGGAAATAGAATGCTATTTTTAGCCTTCTTTATTTCGAAGTCTTTGTGTAGAAACATGGTCCTTTCCCTCAGAGTATCAAATGTATTTGGTCACTTTGCTCTTTCTTCATAGGCCTAGGACATTATATGGACATATTTCCAGAATGAGCTTTTCAGCACACAACATCCTCATTAATACCACTATGTGTTTATCCATGCTAGGACACTTGCTGGCTGGGAATTTTGAGAATCAAGATCCAACGTATAAATTGGGTTCCACATCATGCTGAGCTATCATTTCTTGAATAATCTGTGGTGATATGTTTCCTTTGTTCATGCTACCCTATAATAGCAGTCTCCACACATTGTAGGAGAAGGCAGGCAGAGTCTGGGGATGGAGTCAAGAGAGGAATCAATTTGGAGTCTTTACATTCCCACAAATGGTCCCTCTTTAATATTGTTAACTCTTACTAGCAGCAGGTTAGTGCCGGGCATTAGTTGACATGGATTCTTGTGTATAGGCATGAGCAATAAATCAGCTTAACTGGAACTTAACATGTGGTTCTGAGTCTTCACTCCCGACAACTATTAATAAACCAATGACTTTTTGTCTTAACATAATGTACAGCCATTTAGAGAGTAGAAATCTTGATTCTTTGTTACCTTAGTATCCTACTAGAGTTCATTTAACACAATTATGGAATGAATGGCACACAAGTACAATGAACTTTGAAAATTATTCAGGACATGGTCGAAAGTTCAGTCAAATTAAGTCTGAATTGAAGAGCAATGGAACCTGCTTTCACTTTTTTTAACCAAAAAATTATTAGGAGGTTTTTCAAGCTTGATTTGAAAAACAATAATATAATAAAAATATGCTCGTTTTCTTAGGTTAATAGAGGGAAAACAACAATAAAATTGTCACATTTTCAGATCACGGCTAAATTACACCACCTACACATACCACATACCACATAATTATTAGTAAACACCAAAAATGCATAATTGTATTTTCTAAATAATTATGCATTCTTTATCTGCAGCATTGAAATAAAACAGTGTGATTAATCTTCACGGTCATATTTGAAGTTGAGATCACATAAATCATAAACGGAACACATGTTTAAACAAACTACTTATCAAGTCTGTATGTCTGCTCAAGAAGAATAATGTAATGCAGCCATCATAGTAATATCCTAAATTTTATTTGTGTGAGAATAACATTACTCATTACTCAGATTATGTTTATTTGCCTAGCGTTGTTGGTTTATCTGATAAGGGTGGTTGAGAAATTTATTTTCTCTAAAATTTGTTCCATCTGACCCATTCACTCTGTCTCATTATCTTTTTAATCAAACCAAACTGTCCTTATATTGTTTTCACAATATCTCTATTTCATGTACTTTGTTCTTTAAGATGTATACACCTGTTTATCACATTCAGTCCTCTCAAACATGGTATACAAATAAGCAGAACATCTGTGTGTGTTAAAAACTTCTGGACTATGTAGTGCAGTTACAGTTCTAGAAATATACATTTATAAATGTGTGTGTTTTTGTGTGTGTGTGTGTGTGTATATATAATGTATTGACAAAGTATATTACATTTAAAAAATCCAAAATTATATACAGCATTCACGTAGTCCTCGATTTATAATATTCACTTAGTAACCAAAGTTACAATGTCACTGAAAAAAAGGATTTATGACCATTTTTTCACATTTACAACCATTGCAGCATCCCCATGGTCATGTGATCAAAATTCAGATGCTTGGCAACTGGTTCATATTTATGACGGTTGCAGTGTCCCGGGATCCTGTGAATACCTTTTGTGATCTTTTGACAAACAAAGTCAATGGTAAAGCCAGATTCACTTAAGCACACTAGTTTAACAACTGCAGTGATTCATTTAACAACTGTGGCAAGAAAGTTGAGGCAAAATTCACTTAACAACTGTCTCACTTAGCAACATAAATTTTGGGCTCAATTGTGATCGTAAGTTAAGGACTACCTGTACGAAGCTGGGAAAACAAAATGTGTGTAAACTTTTCTTCGATCAGATGCAAAAATTAGTACAAAAGTTAGGCTGAACAAAATTTCTGTTAGATTACCACCACCACCACCCCCATAAAAAAAAAATAATAATTTTAAAAAAATATTAGAATGTGCAGAAATTGATATTAACACTTAAAATTAAGGAGAAGGAAGAAATTGAATACTTTTTAACATGCAATTTGTTTTTTCAATGGTTAACTAGCAGAAACAGAAGTTAGAAATTTAAAAACATAAGAGAATGATCAATTACATAAGGAAAGTTCACCAGAATGGATCAGCAAATGCTATTATTATGTGAACCTTATTAAACTTATGAATATTGTTATTATTATTATTACTATTTCTCAAAATTAACTGTACCCAGACAACACACTGTTTATGTCGACATTGAATTTTTATGTTTAATAAAATATAAGGGAAAAAGAACCCTGGCAAAGAAGTTGTAAAATGAAGTACGAGTCACTTAACTGCCTTGCTTAGCAACCAAAATTCTAGTCCCAATTGTGGTCATGAGTCAAGGACTACCTGTATATCTGGTGACAAATGTGTGGGAAGGCCCTGGAAACCTTATCTCACCCAGGTAGTGTGTGACCTTTGATAGCCACTTATGCATTTATCATGGTGTGAGATGACGCCACCGAGAAATGGCTCCCACACCATGATAAATGGAAGGCATCTTACCTGAACCTCCAGCACAGGAGATTTTTTGTGAAATATCTTCAAGCACAGTAATTCTGCAGGGGAAAAGAATCTGTGTTAGCAAATTTGATTCATAGAGAGATTTGCATAGAAGACATATCAGATGCAACAGGGCAGCTGTTTTTCACAAAATGATATGGCATACATTTATATATTTTTTTCCTTTCTTTGCAGAAAGGCTAAAATCAATTCATGTATGCATGGATGATTGTTGTCTCCTTTTAAAGCCCCACAGCCATTTTTAATTGGGAGAAAGCATGCAAAATTCATCAGCAAGGCTTATCCGATTCCCATAAGCTACAAACTATCAGTCTATAACCTAACTTTCCTATGGGGTTTATATTCTTTATACCTAATTGCCCAAATATATACAGTCCAAGCAATGGTGACTTTAGGTAACAGAAAAGCCGCCTTTCCTTGTTCAAAATGTTGCTCTACTTCTTCCTCTCAAACTACAAGTCTCTGAAATACATACCGGTATTATTCTCACGTTTTGTGGCTTTATTCTTCCTCTGAGACTTTACAGGACATTAAGAACTATCAAAAAATGTATGATGAATTGGTTGATGTCAACCTTCTTCAACTGATTTGTGGTAAAATTCATTGAAGACAGAGAAATGGGGAATTGACTGGTGAGTAAGAAAAAACAAACACTGGATTCTTCAAAGATATAGAAAAGCTGCTGTAGTTTTTTCTTGCCAGACCAATAGGGCTAATTCAAATAATAAGGGTATTTACCATCTTCCTCCAACTTCTCATACCTACCTTTCCTTCAGAGCAATCTTTATGTTTAGCAGCACTGAGTCTGCAGTGCTTAGAATCACTAGCACACTCACAAGAAGGCTGGTATTTGCACTTCATCACACAACTGCTATAAATCTTCATATCACTGAAGTAGGATTCATTGACTTCTGCAATAAAGCAGAAGTCTCCCAAATTGAGAAAGGACAATAGTAGAGTCTTCTGTTTTGTATGCAGAAAGACCAGTGGTGAAATCCAAATTTTTTTACTACCGGTTCTATGGGCGTGGCTTGGTGGGCGTGGCAGGGGAAGGATACTGCAAAATCTCCATTCCCACCCCACTCTGGGGCCAGCCAGAGGTGGTATTTGCCGGTTCTCTGAACTACTCAAAATTTCCACTGCTGGTCCGAACTGCTCAAAATTTCCGCTACCGGTTCTCCAGAACCTATCAGAACCTGCTGAATTTCACCTCTGAGAAAGACCCAGTGATGGGTTACCCCTGGTTCGGACTGGTTCACAAGAACCGGTAGTAAAACTGGCGGGAGGCTCCGCCCACCAACCCCAACGTCATCAGACCACATATGAAGCTAGTGCATGTACGCGTGGCCCTATTGCAAACCAGTAGTAAACCCACCCCTGGAAGGACCCAAATTCATTCCCCAGCATTTCCAAGTACGGTTCAGAAGTTCTCTGTCAGAGAACTTGGAGGCCTATCGCCAAATAATAATTGGGACAGCATTGTCTAGTGGTAAAGAAACCAGGCTAGAGACCAGTAGTAGATCTAGTAGATCTTCAAGTTCCCTTCTAGCCCTGTGATTTCATGATTCTATGAAAGCCAGCTGAGTAACTTTGGGCCAGTCATTCTCTAACAGTCCAACTCACCTCACAGAGTTATTGTTGTGGGGAAAATAGGAAGAGGAAAGGATGTTAGGAACGTATGTTCACTGCTAGGAGTTATTTATAAAAAATAATAAAGGAAGGATTTAAAAAAACTTTGTAAAAACAATTTTAAGCTAGTAGGACCCATATCTTAATAAAGAATAAAGCAGTTTAATATATGTTCTTCTCAGATCCTGCTGACCAACAGTAGATTAAGGGCCCCTAACAGGACTTTTCAACCATCTAGATTAAAACAGATGTTTCTATTGATTAGAAAAGCTGAACTCAATAACAGTCATCTGTTCACGTTTTAAAAGACACAGAAGTACTTTTAATCTTAATGTTGCCTTTCGCCAGTGAAAGCAACAGCAACAAACCTGGTGTCTGAAAAAATTTAAAATACCTATAAATCAATCCTCTATCCTTTGGCAACTTTAGGACCATAGCTGGCATCAAGTCAGGGTAGGAATTGTGAATAAAACAGAAGAATGACATTTGATTGGAGAAGGAACCGCAGATAAAGGAACCTAAGAGGTCTGTAAAGGGCATGCATAAGAGCACCAGCGTGCCTACTGTCCCTGTCCTAATGTTCCCTTTAATTGTATTTATTTTATGTATTCAATTCATGCTTATACTTATATATATTATCTAATACGTACTCCACAAAATAAAAAAATAATAAATAAATAAATAAAATAATTGGATGCTAACATAGTCGGAAATAGAATTTTCTACACATACACCAATGCTAAGTGACAAAATTATATCAAACAGAAAACCATCTTTCTCCATCCTCTTGAAGTTCCAACAACAACAGGTTGCCATTTGAAAATACTGGAAAATTGCAGGGTTGTGCCACAAAGAAGCAGCATGAAGAGGTGGATCGTAAAAATTGAACAAAGAATTGCATCACCAAAACTAAGGACAACACCTAGGAAACTCATCTGTGCGCAAGAAAATGAGCCTTGGACCTGACATGCAGATTCTCTCAGTAGACTAAAATTACATTATTAAAATGTATAGCTTACAGGTAACACCTATCCTTTCCAATGAACATCACTTCCAATGAACATGACTTGTAGAATTATAAATTTTATTCAGCATCAACATCATCACCGCAATAACACTGATGAAATGTATTTACCTAGATCATTTGTGCTGTTGTCATGAAGTATTAGCATTTTTCTTGGCATGCCTACATGAAAAATAAAGCATTTGTATTTTTGCTGTCGTAATATTTAGATGTGATAGATAAGGGCAATTAAGGAGGAAACTAAAGCATGATAAAGCTCTTATATAAATCAATAGTAATATACTGTATACATTACAAATAGTATGTAGAGGTTCTGACATTCAGACTCCACATCTGAACAGCTGACTAAGAGCAGAATATCTGGAGCAACCATAACTCAACTCTAACTCCTTTCCTTTTTTGGAAGTCATTTTATTGTGCAACTCTTCGCTATTAAATGATCTTGACTGATAACAGATTTTGAAAATTTGATCTAAAGTTCCAGGATTCTCTAACACAGGGGTTCCCAAACTTGGCAGCTTTAAGACTTGTGGACTTCGACTCCCAGAATTCTCCAGCCAGCTATGCTGGCTGGAGAATTCTGGGAGTCAAAGTCCACAAGTCTTAAAGCTGCCAAGTTTGGGAACCCCTGCTCTAACAGAAAACTGTTCCATCTCTTGCTAACAGCAGATATACAGAAATGAAAAGGAGAAATTACACATAATCCTGAGCAATCTTATTCTCCTTTGAGTCTTAAAAAGATGAAAAGATACACTGGGTGAGGTATATCTCTCATACTAATGGATGCTAATGAACTAGTAAGCCCCATCTTTGATGATACAAATCAGCCTCCTTCTAATTTGCATGCATGCACTGATAACATATGTGTGGAATATTTTCATTCATATTCACAGAAGTACTCATCCCACTCACCCTGACTTCCCCCAACACTTTTAAGGTAAACAAGCCTGGAAGCCGATGAAGGTACCTTTGGAGAGAAGGAACTCTTGTTCTCTTGGAGATCAAAAGAACTGAAGACTAGCAATAGCAAAAGCACTTATATACCGCTTTACAGTGCTTTACAGCCCTCTCTAAGTGGTTTACAGAGTCAGCCTATTGCCTCCAACAATCTAGGTCCTCATTTTACCCAGCTTGGAAGGATGGAAGGCTGAGTCAACCTTGAGCCTGGTGAGATTTGAACTGCCAAATTGCAGTCAGCAGAAGTAGCCTGCAGTACTGCACTCTAACCACTGTGCCACCATGGCTCCAGTGTGAAACTAGAAAGTATTAAGGTGAAGAACAGAATCCTTCAAGGTGCGGTCTAAGTTTGATATGAAGTGGAGCCAAGTTAGGAGCAGTCTATGTTCATTCTTTGTTATGCTTATCTAAAGTAGGACTGTTTCCAAAGGTCCTGCTGACGTGTAAAGATATCACCACTAGCAATGCCCAGTGGCTTTCCCATTAATTCTCCCAGCTATTTCTCTGCTGGCATTGAGAATAAATCTGATTCACAATATGGTAGAAAATTGCCACCAAAGAAATATCTGAGATTTCCATGCAATGTCGACCCTTTTTTACTTAATGAAAATTTCTATAATTCCTTGATTTATAGATCTCATTTGATGACAAGAAAGTTAGATTGGGACACCCTGATTCACCACTAATTGATTTTGAAGCAGAATTCTTTTACATCACTGCGGGTGACATGGTAGATTTACATAATCTATATCATATTTCAGTCAACACAATAAAACATACACACAGAGAGAAGTTGGAACGCTATGTAAAAGCTTATTTTAATTGCCCATGTCCCCCTTTTCAACATCTGCTCTCAAAAGAACAAAAACACCAACATACTGAATGCTCATATGGTTCTAGCATCAGAAGTTTGTCCAAAAAGATGTCAGCACCTTGGAAGACGGCACAAAAGAAGGAAACATGAGCGTAGGAGGACCTGGGGGTGGAATGCAAGTTTTGCTGGCAAGCTTGGAGCATGGAGTTGCCAGGGATTTGACGGACAGCATCTTGCCCAGGTAAGAGCCCTCTCCAATCTGATACAGATTACAATTAATTTGGAATACTTTTAAAATACTCCTCCCAATTTGTAATGACCCCACTGCATGGATTGCATGAAGTATGATGAAATATCAGTGAATTACTCAGAAAAGTTGAGATAATGTAAATCAATAAAGGCGGAGAAGAATACGAACACTCTTGAATCCCATTTTCAGATCAGACTACTTGTGGGATTTAAGTGGGTTGTAACTGAATGAAAACATGTTGATTAAGTGAGTCCATTATAAGCATGTTTTCACTAGGGGCAGGTTTCAAAACCCGTCGCTACCGGTTCACTCATGGGCCCATGCACGCGTGTGCAGAAGTATCCAGGCGGGTGAACGGAGCCTCCCACCACCGCTGCTACCAGTTTGCCTGATCCGTTTGATACCATTGGTTTTCACCTGTGTTCATCCCTGTCTGAGATACAGGTACAACACTATTCTCAAGTATCTAAATACAAGGGTGTTGGTTTTTTTTTAATGGTGGTGGGAGGATACAAGTAAAGAAAGACAGCAACAGTCTTCTGATAACTCTTTATACATAGATAGACACACACACATACATATCAATTGCCCTGCAGAAAAATACTTTAAAAAAATACTTATACCTATGTAGAAGAATACTTTAAAGGACAAATGGGAAGTCAGGCAAAGGGGCTAAATTTTGCTTTGCTGGCCACTTTGCAGTCACATGGGAATGCCATTCCCATTGAAGACATTCCTTTTAAAAAATATTACTACATACCAGTATTTATTTATAACTGTTCGTATTGGGAGGACTTTAAAGGTTAAACAGAACTAATGGTTATAGATAGTGACAGACAGGGTTGCAGAGTAGGTTACAGCTGTCAGCGTTACGCTCAAGAGACCCAAGCTACCCAAATTTTTGCTCTGTATTTCCAACCCCCTTCCTCTGCCACACAACTCTGCCTATCTTGTTTTCATCATCCAATTGGATTGGATTGGATGGCTGCTGAGGTGAACAAAGCTTCATTTCTCATAACTCTCACAATGTAAGGTTATAGCTAAGGTAGGGGCACCCCTTCCTGCAGAGACTAGAACAACTAGTTTAACCTGTGGCTGAGAAGGTTACACCATGGTGAGGGAGAGTAAGTGTGCAGAGAAATGAACATTGGCTAGCAGATGAAAATAAATATTGACTGGCATATACAAGAAATGAGATCTGTTCTGAAAAATGGGAGAACAGAGAGGGTTTGTGATTAGCGGGTCACTTCAAAGAAAGTACGTTTTTCAAAAAAGAGGAAGAAGGGGTTGTAACCTACTCCAGATGCCTAAGGCTTATCAAGCAGAGTAGAAGTACTAACATTTTTTTTTAAAAAAAAGTTTTAATTGTGTGGTTTTCATTATCTTGAAAAAGAGGATTGAAATTAGTAAGGGGTTTAAATCTGCTCTGAGGGAGGGAAGGAAGGAAGGAAGGAAGGAAGGAAGGAAGGAAGGAAGGAAGGA
>WNWU01000036.1:9675277-9712378 GCA_012654045.1 Ptyas mucosa
GGAAGGAAGGAAGGAAGGAAGGAAGGAAGGAAGGAAGGAAGGAAGGAAGGAAGGAAGGAAGGAGAATAGGATGAGTACCTGGATAATTTAGCATTTAACATGCAACAACATGAAGCAAATTCTTCATTTTTCAGCAATGCCATATGCAGGGTCCTGTACTACTTTTTTCTATTTATATATATTAATTTAATTGGACAATTAAAAAGGTGAAAACCAATGCAAACCAAGAAAACTTTAAAAAAATAGATGCAGAAAAGAAAAACTAGAAAGAAAAACAGAAAAAAATAAAAATGTGGTACAGAAAAAGAAAAGAAATATGTTTATTCGTTTATTCAGTATAACCAACTTTAGTAACTTATCACTTTCTCCTAAATTACAATAAATGATCTCTTCTTACCATATCCCATTTCTTTATCTATAAACAAATCCATAAATCCTCACCATCAGTCCTAGTCAACAAAAGTCCATTAAGGGTTAGCAGAGATAACAACATGTTTATTTTAATTTTGGTCAAATTAGCCAACATTATATTATTTAAACTTTAATCATTTTGATCTTTATCCCTTCAAATACTGTCCTAGAACTTGATTTCTTTTGATTTTTTTTCTTTGTCCTTTCTCATAAAATTCTTCAAAAGTTCAACAAGACTCTTTTGTAAATACAATATGGGAAAGTTGTCTAGGTCATTCTTTTGGTTTGTTATTTGTATAGCCCTTTTAATTATTAAGGCATCAGCTGGTTTTATTTGTCCATCCAGTGCAGCATCTTTTTCTGTGTCATTCTTGTAGCCTGTTATTTTTAAATCCACTTTCAGATCAGTCTCATCTTGTCCGGTAAAACTTGTTCCTCTTCCATAACATCTTTTAAACACAGTCTGCTTATAATGGCAGACACTGTTAAAATTAGCTTCTGGGTCCATTGGTCACAAATATTAATTAATACATAAAATATTAAAGTATTGTGCTCCATTTTGTATTAGTAAGTCAAATTTAAGTGTCCTTTTCCTTTAAATTGTAATATTAGTTTCTTCAGGTTCCCTCTAGTGTCCAACCTTCAAAGTCTCATCCTATTATGTTTTATAAAAGAATTCAAAACACCTGCATTTTTTCTTTAAGAAGGATTCCTATAATTAATTTCAAAATCTTATTTCAAATCTATCTGTACCCTTAATCCATTGGACTTTCACCAAATTTGGACTTTTCACAGTCAACATACTAATTAATCTTTTGTTGTTTATTCCTTAAAATTATATTTAAAATTTCTTTTACTAAGGATGGAAGGAAACTAGCCCACTGCTGTCAATCCAAAGGTTCCTAATATCTGAAAAGCAGTAACAATTAATTTCTGAAAGTGTTTAGAAAAGTAATATGCAAACCTAGTGTCCATAAAGCTTCTGACCACTTTCAGAAAGATGATTATTGCTTATTAGTAACCTTGACTATCACTGTTGTATCTTTTTATTCTTGATGAATGTATCTTTTCTTTTATGTACACTGAGAGCATATACACCAAAGACAAATTCCTTGTATGTCCAATCACACTTGGCCAATAAAGAATTCTATTCTATTCTATCTATGAAAGCACTGTACTGCTGTCTCCTCATAAAGAGCAACTGTCTGGAGCATCTGTGGGCGATCTCAAGTCATCTCCTTGTCTGGCTCTTCATTCTACTGTACTTGTCCATTTCTTCTCTGGAAGTCATCACTCCTGTTCTTCCTGTTAGCAAAGTTAACAGAGATAGTGTAGCCATTTCCAAAAAAGTCTTCAGACTAAACAGTCATGACTAAATAGGTTGTGGAGGACATGAAAGCAAGGGTGAAAGAGAACCCCCGCCCCCCTCAAGAACTCTTCCAGTGAACTGGACTGCACTGAATCCTTTTCAGATAAATTTGAAACCATGACAGGTTTGAAAACAGCCTGATCCTGAATCATAAAAAACTGGGAAAGGGTACTCAAGATTGGCCCTATCATTTTGGTAATGGGAACCAGCTACCCCAGCTGGCAGATGGAGGGATAGTATGAGGCAGGGGTGAAATCCAGCAGGTTCTGACTAGGGTTGCCAGGTCTGCTTCCAAAAAATAGCGGACAAGCGGGGGGCGGGGGGGTTAAGTAGTAAAAAAATTTTTAAAAAATTACAATTAAATTATATATTTTACAAACATTTTAACACGTATTAAAATAATCACTTTAAAACTTTACTTAAAATTCAAAACATCAAATATATTATAATAATATGTAAAATATTAAATAACATTTTACTTTGCTGTCGTGTGTATTTTTTATTTGACTGCGCAGCTTTGATCAATTCTTTGTGTTTAAGGAATAATTCTTTAATTTCAGTACAACGTTGAGAAATATTAAAAAATATACAAAGTTCACTTCGAACTGATGGTACAAGCAGTCGGTTACGTTCGTCAGTCCACAAATTTCCCATGACGCTGAAAATTCGTTCAATGTTTGCATTTGATACCGGAATTGATGCACAATACTGGAACAGTTTCAGTAAACTCGGAGCTGGCTCTTTCTTGAAAAAGTACATCCACTTATCAAGGGATGAATCGCCCTGCAGATGAACATAAACTTCTTCTAAGGCAGAAATTTCATCGAAGAGAGTGTTGGGTGGAAGTTCTTCTCACCATGGTGATAATAACCAGATGTTCGTCATTTCTTCTAAAGTTGGAGGATTATTGCAATCAATTAGATTGAAACAATTTTATATACTTTTATTAAATGTCTTGTGAAACAATTGAGTATGATTAATAATTTTTTCAGAGAATCGAATTCAATGGATATTCGATCTTTGTCTCATTCTAACTTATGAAAAAAAAGACAAAACGTGATTCTCCTATCCTTATTCTCTTAGACTGTACAGCTTTAGATAATGTACCATTTCATCATAAAGCTTTTGAATAAAAAAAATGTCCACTATTTTGTGAAAAAAATTAGTGAACATAATGTGAAAAAAGCGGACTGTCCGCTCAAATAGTGGACACCTGGCAACTTTAGTTCTGACAGATTCTGGAGAACCGGTAGCAGAAATTTTGAGCTGTTCAGGGAATCGGCAAATACCACCTCTGGCTGGCCCCAGAGTGGGGTGGGAATGGAGATTTTGCAATATCCTTCCCCTGGAGTGGGATGGGAATGGAGATTTTGCAATATCCTTCCCCTGGAGTGGGGTGGGAATGGAGATTTTGCAATATCCTTCCCCTGCCATGCCCACCAAGCCATGCCCACCAAGCCACACCATGCCCACCAAGCCACGCCCACAGAACCGGTAGTAAAAAAATCTGGATTTCACCACTGGTATGAGGCATTGAAGGAGAAAGCTCTGGAAGTTGGGTAGTTTGTTCCACACCTCTTAACCTAAGCCCTCTACCTGTGAATGGGAGAAGGTACCATTCAACTGCCATTTTAATCAGCTTCCAGATGCGGTATACCATTTTATCCTTTGCTTCAGGCATAAGATGTCTTGAACTGGTTCTGAAAATTCTAACTTTAATCCAAGTGTGGAGATTTGCCAAGTTCCCAAATAAAATCTCACCCCAGCCTTACACTTAGTGGCTGGTGTCAGACAAAGTGAATATGGCGATTTATAATGGTAATAAAGTTGACAAAGAAAACTGCTGAAGTGATGATTGATGTGTTCAGTGCCTCAGATGACAACACACAATAAGGCTGCACTCCTATGCCGCAATTATGTATTCTGGAACTTCATGGAGCTTTGTCTTGGTAGATCTTTATAGGATTATACTGTTTTTATTATTATAAAGATTACCCAATTATGCTCATTATGAAAAATAATTATTTTGAAAGTTGCACACACAAAGAAAGACAATATCTATTCTTACTGTTGACTGGAAACTGTAGACTTTCTATGTGAAACAAAAAAAATGAACTTATGATTTAAGGTTTGATAATTAGACGAGATAGATTCTAGGAAAAAAGAGAGTTAAACTGTAACCATAAGAGTAAGAGGTAAATTTATAATTGTACAAATAACTGCTGTAAAAAAAGGTTGGAAGCTACTTCTTTATATCTATTTTTTCTTTTCTATTTTTCTTTTCCTTTTTTTCATTCTTGCATTGTTAATTTTCTCTTTCATTTCTTTCTTTTCCTTTTCCTTTTCTTACATTATACCAATTTATGTTGGAGGGTTTTCTTCCTTTTAAAATATCTTTAATAAACATTATATTTAAAAAAATGGCATCCATCTGGTAAACTAGCAAGATTCGTTTCTCTCGCCATGTACATGTATACATCCGAACTAAACTGTGTTGCTTCTCTGTGTCATATAATATATGTGGGTATATGCATAATTTTGTATTTATTTATTTATTTTGTCATGTTTATGTAGTGTATATTAGAGGTGGAGACCCTTCGAGAACTGTATGCAATGAAATTTCATTTTAATGTATGCTGATTAGTGTACATTCAAAATGACAATAAAGTTATTCTAAGTCTAAATTTGCACCCACAAGTATATTTAAAATCTGGACTTAGATTTCAAATGGAAGTTTGGCAAATAACTGAAAGGATACATTTATTAAATTTGGAAATCACCCTTTCAGCTAATGAGCACCAAAGGATATATGAAGGCTATGCTGTAGCAAGGTTGGAGATTACAGATTTCAGTGCCTGAAAGTACATGTAGCATTATCTCCAAAAGGGCCGCTGGAGTCCAGGTTCTCCTGGCCCTCTTGATATGACCGCTGGTCTACACTGGTCCCTCGCTCAGGCACCTCTATTGGCCTGGGTCATGTAGTGTCATGGTGGTCAATCTCCTCTCAGCAGGCAGGTCATGCGGGGTGATGATCAGTCTTTTCCCAGCTGGCGGGTCACATGATGGGATGGTATTCATGTGGTTGGTCCGGTGTTCTTCCTTCCCCTCCCCCCCTCTCTCTTGAATTGCCTGCTGAGCTCTCCTCCAACCACCTCTGCTCCTTCATGGATTCTTCTACTTGCCCCACAGAAGCCTCTCCTATCTCCTTCTCTCCCTCAGGCTTGCCCCACAGTAGCCTCTCCTATCCTCCCTATTACCTTCATTCCCTCTCACTTTCCCCAGGCCACTTTCTCCATTTCCCCCTTAAGCCTCTTTTTCTATCAGGCCACCTTCCTATCCTTACATTCTGGCATTTTCCCTCTCCTCCAACCCCTCCTGTCTCCTCCTCTTCCTGCCAAAAAACCTCCTCCTCTTATTCCCTTCCCGCCCCCCGCTACATACAGATAGTTCTTGTTACCAAGTGCCTCATTTAGTAACCATTCACAGTTACAAGAGTGATGACCTTTGTGAGCAATCCTCACATTTATGACTTTCGCAGGTATGTCAAACAAAGAAAGCCATTGTTGTAGTCCGTCAGTAGCCTGCAGAGCCGGCAGCGGAGACAGACAATGAGGAGGCTGAGGAAGAACATGAGCCAGTCCTGGAGGCTGGGGAAGGCCCAGATGAGGGCTCTGCATCGGGGTCAGAGATGGGGCCAGGGACATCTGGGAGTGATATGCGGACTCCGGAGCCTCCAGAGGCTGACAGTGCCTTACCCCGAAGAGAGGCAGAGGAACAGGAGGAGGTTGTTCCTAGTGCACACATGCAAAGAACTGCCAGAAGGCAAGAGCAGCTAAAGCAAAAAGGACGACTCGGGAGTAAAGCCAAGAGATGATTGGCCCCTCCCATAAGGCTTAAAAGACCAGCAATGGCTCTTGGGCTTTTTGTCAGAAAACAACGTTGATAAATTTGTTTCTTGTCTTGCTGCATTTATTTCTTGTTGGCATCTTCTGCTTCTGAACTTTTGCCAAGAAAAGCCTTTGGCAGTTTGCCTAATTAGACCAAGGTTGAAGAATTATGTTATGAAGAATTTGTTATGAATTAGATTGGACTACACTGAGAATGAGTTAATTCTCAGCTGTTCTAATAAAGTCTGTTTATTTTGAACTGATTGCGTCTGATAATACCTACTTGGGCCTGGGTCACAACAGCCATAAGCACAGTCACAGTATTATTTAGCAACACTTCACTTAATGACTGATCGCCAGTCCCAACTGTGGTGGCTAAATGAGGACTACCTGTGTGTGTGTGTTGGTATTTGATTTTGATTTCTTTCTTAACTTGTCTCTTCACTTTGTAAAGAAGCACCTATCCCTATAATTATAAAAGGATTATATTAGAATAACCTCAAATCAGGGATGTGCTAAAAACTAGAGCTCCTCGGATTGTTGTTGTTTTACAGATACCCAGCAGGAGATATGATAAAACTTTATCAGATGCAGATTTCTTCTGAGCAGGTTTCATCCTCCCATCAGTTTGATGGGCCAAGATCACAGGTGTTTCAGTACTTCCAACAATATAGGTCTTTGACTTTGACTCTACCTGTGAACTTATTCATATAGTATCTCCATGTTGTATGAAAGTCGAGAGTTGGTAACTCAGCAAATGATGGTAAAACAGGACCTGTGAATGAACATTGTGCTTTGATTGGACTTTATGTTCTAGCAATGTCTACCCATCCTACCTGTCCTATATAGGTTGAGGAGGTAAACAAGAGAAACCTGCATTTCTTCCAGCTTCCAAAAGCTCAAAGTGAAATTTCTGGAGAGTTGTTTTGATAAAATTAGCTCCTCTAATAAATTGAAGGTCACTCACACAACAAAACAGGAAAGGATTTTAAAAGTGGAATGATTCTGCTCTAGGTAATTCATTCTTCCCAATCTGGAACCCTCCATTGAGTCTGCAATTCCCAAAATTCCAGATAGCACACAGTCTGATACTGCAACCAGTCACCTAATCCTAAGTATTGAAATCTTTTGTCTGAACTTTCCCAGGTAACTGATCAGGTAAAATGCTTCTTTTCCTACATCTTCCTTTCCTCATTACATTACAATGTGTAATATTACAAATGTGACATGGTCATATTGTAATTCCAGTCAGCACTAGAGAGAGAAAAATCTCGCAGCTGAAAGGAGCCCCCCCCCTCTTTTTTTTTTCAACTATCATGACTGTCACTGAGTAAATACAACTCCCATCTGCCCATTACAGAATTTTTTCCCAAAGAAGGAATTCCATTTAGGTAATATTTATCCCATCAGGAAGAAATCTGAACAAAATGCTCGAATCTGTTCACAATAAGAATGGTGATGCAATTCTTTTTCATCTCTAATTAACTTCCTATGTTTTCCTACCTTTGCAAGTTTACTACCTTTCTAATACTTTCAGGAAAACTTCCCAAATAAATATGCTTTATAAATGCCAGCATTTCTTTAATAGTTATGTTAAAATCAAATCAAATTATCTAAGCCTATTACTTTTACATTGCATGACTGCCTCTTCATTTTCTTGCAAGACTGTGCTATCAAATTCATCAAATGTATTTTTAATTGTCTGCATTTCCATATTTAAATATATCTAAACTTCCTGATGCTAAAAACATAGCTTTAAAACATGATGCGATTGCCATTTGTAAAGTTGTGGCTTCATCATTAATTATACTAAACTGGGAAAAATACAGTTAGAGAAGAAATTTTCCTTGGATAGAGGATTATATTGAGAAAACCACAATTTTCTCCTCTTCGTGTCTTTCTTTCTTTCTGCCAAGATCAGCCAACTATCTCTACTATGCAGAAATGAAAGGGGCAAGAGATTTACAGTCTTAAGGGTTAACATATAGATGCTTGAAATCGAAAGATACACCATTCTAGAAAGTTTCACTGTCAACTTTGGAAGCCATATTAGGCTGGAAGCTTCAATGCTGCCACCTCCTCATGTGTGGGAAAGTAGGAGAGGGGATTTAGGAGAGGGTGCTAGTAGATGTAATAGCATTCTTCCTGTCGGTCAAGGTCAGGGCGATCCAGCATCTGGAGGAGGAGTGGTGAGGGGGCTGGATCGAGATGGAACGGACATTGGTTGGAGCATGTGATTGATCGGGGAGAAAGAAGGTGATTTTGGGAGCTTTGACTTACTGAAGGAAAATCTGGGCTTTTCAGATTCGGGATTTCCCAGATGTGCCAGATTACCTATTCTAGTAAAGAGAATTTTGGAAAATGCTTGCTTCCGTGTCTTTACTTGGAGTTGGGGTTTTCCTGGAACCCTGACATTCACTTTAATGACATTTGGCACCAAGCATTTTGACAAGATCTCCAGAAAAACCCATATGATCTATTAGGAAGCCTGTTCGGCCTCCCTGAAACTTGCTGTTATTTTATCACTAGCAATCTTTTTTCTCAGTCAAATTTTCTATTCGGGCAATTTCTGATCTAAGGCAACTTTATAATGCTACGAAAGCAACTTTGCATATAATTACCTTCCTAAAATGAGAGTGTGGGTGTGGTCCTTGAAGATGCCATCCAACTGCAGCATTAATGTTCTGCTTCTTCCTTCATTAAAATGATACTCAGTTTAATTTGCCTATTTATTAATAATCCCTTAGGAATATTGTTTATGCTCTGATTGCTGCATTGAGTAAACTCTTCTTGCCTTTTGATGCTCTTACAATTTAGATTAGCTTACATTCTCCAGTCTCCAATGACTTAATTTTCTTCAACTATTCAAGGATATTTAAAGGATGAAACTTTCATGAATTCATTTGCAGACAGGACCGGATCAAGAGTCAGCCTTGCTTAGAGCAAACCCACTGCTTTTAATTAATTTTTGTTTTAATTCATCTACCCTAAGCCTGAGCATGACAAAGATGTGCTCAGTGCTTTATAAATTGCCACACTTGAATTGCTTTTACCTAGCTCTGGCTGTCATCCATAGGTGTGCATGCCACACACGCTTTCTTTTCAGGAAAAGAGTTGTAACTTTGCATAGGAAACGAACTTGACCTTAGAAATCCTTGCGTGAGTTCAATAGAATGATGAAGAACACTTTTTCTGTTTTGGAGTCCTACACAGAATTAAGACCTACATTAGTATGAGGAAAACTTTGACAGCAGCTACTTAGGGTAGAAGATTTCTCCTCCAAGCTGTATGCATTGATTTGAATTGTTCCAATGGGAACAGAAATTATCTGTTCAGAACAAATTAGGGGTGAAGATTCCTTCCACTGTTAAGTGTGTCCCTTGACTGAGGGGAAATGTTTTGATGATGAAACATATTAAGAGGGTCCATCTTATAATATTCTTGCTGTCATGGCTGACTTGCTATGCACCCCACTCGCAACCAGGCGACAGAAACAGGGAGGAGGGTGGGGAGGTTTGGAATGCAAGGGAGGCTTGTGAGTGAATTTTGGAATGCAAGAGAGCCGACTTTCGCCTGGCAACATCCTAGTGCCCAAGATCAAATGATGGAAAAGCTCCAAGGCGCTTAGACCATTTCTCAAAACAAATTGATTGTAATTGATTGGTGGACAATGAACAGTGGGTGGCCCAGGAGAGAAAAGGGGATTTTACCTATGCTGCTTTGCGCACAAAAACTTCAGAACTGGCTTTGCTTCTTCTGTGCCTATGTGGAATTATCAGTAAAGTTATACTCTTGGTAAAATAATGTCCCAGGAGTTACTTTTGCTGCATTTGCCAATAGGCCCATTGACATTTGTTGTATTTCCATCAAGGCAAAAATTTAATTTCTTGAAGCATGTTCAGGAAAAATAATGTTTTGGCATTTGGTTGATTTTTAAATATCACAAGCCCATCTCCTACTTTTCCAAAAATAATTTTGCAACTAAAAGAAAACTCTTGTTTGTCCTTTTATTCCTTTCCCTTTCTTTTCCCATTCTTTCTTTTAGAAAAGGAAGTGTATATTTTATGTGGTTTAAAGATAGGCAGTTATTCATTTTTTATATTTTATATTTTTTATATCATGGATGAGGGAAAATTTCTGAGAATGGATAGCCAAGAAAATATAAACAAATGGATGATCAAACAAATCATCTGAAAGTTCTCTCTTGAAGCATAAAAGGTCAGGCTCAAATTATCCTTCTTGTTGTTATTAGTTGCAGAGTTGTGTCCAGTGGTGGGTTCCTCCCGATTCGGCCTGGTTCTCCCGAGCTGGTAGTGGTGACGATATGATGTCACCGAACCGGTTCTGCCCCCCCTCGCACCCCCCCCCCCCCCCCCCCCCCCCCCCCCCCCACGTTATTCTTACCTTTTATTTGGCCCCATCCCCAATCTCTTGCTGCCTTCTGAGTCCCAGCTGATGGCTAGGGGGAAAAAACCTATTTAAACTCTAGATGCGGGGCTTCAAAGGGCCACCCTACAACTGATCCGTGTTAAAAGAAAACAAATGAGTAGACCAGTGCCTGCAAAAAATACATGAGTAGATCAGTGCCTGCAAAAATACATGAGTAGACCAGTGCCTACAAAAATAAATGGGTAGACTAGTGCCTGCAAAAAATAAATGGGTAGATCGGTACAGCTCTGCAAGCAGTTAAAAGTCTGGTAGACCAGTACCTCTGCTAAATCCTAAATAATTGTCACATGACCATCAAGCCATGCTCACAAAATAAGCCACGCCCATAGAACCGGTAATAAAAAAATTTAGAACCCACCCCTGGTCGTGTCCAACCTATCACGACCCCATGGACCACGTTCCTCCAGGCCTTCCTGTCCTCTACCATCTTCTGGAGTCCATTTAAGCTCACGCCTACTGCTTCAGTGACTCCATCCAGTCATGTCATTCTCTGTTGTCCCCTTCTTCTTTTGCTTTCAATCTTTCCCAGCATTAAGTTCTTCTCCAGTTAGTCCTTCCTTTCAAAGAGCTAGCTCTCTAGAAAAGGTTCTATTACTGGGAAAGATGAAAGGGTACTTAAGAAGACAACCCACAATAAGATGGGTAGACTCAATTACAATGTGATGGGTGCACTGTTGGAAGATCAGAAAGACAGGTATGGGGAAATCCATGTATGTGGTCACTAAGACTCAACACTGACTTGGTGGAATACTATAAATCAATCATTCAATATATTTATAATTAATACACAAATCCAATATAGTTTATCCATCATTCTATCGTTTCTAATGCATTCCTCTCGCACATATGTGCTAGTCGTTTCTGACTCTAGGGGGTGGTGCTCATCTCCGTTTCAAAGCCAAAGAGCCAGCGCTGTCTTAAGATGTCTCCATGGTCATGTGGCCAGCATGACTAAACACCAAAGGCACACAGAACGCTGTTACCTTCCCACCAAAGGTGACCCCCATTTTTCTACTTGCATTTTTTACGTGTTTTTAAACTGCTAGGTTGACAGAAGCTGGGACAAGTAACGGGAGCTCACCCCCTTACGCGGCACTAGGGATTCGAACTGCTGAACTGCCAATCCTTTGATCGACAAGCTCAGCATCTTAGCCACTGAGCCACCACGTCCCTTTTCTTTCCTTCTTTCTAATTCTGAAATAATGACTACATATCACTAAAACTGTGTTTTGTCTTGGGATAAAGCATGATCCCAGCACAGAACACAACTATTCAGGATAGTTTTATTTCACTGAAGATGGGGTGAACATATTTAAGCCAACCTGTCTCAGTTTACAATCCTGCAGTAAGCTACACTATCCATTACAAAGCATGGTGTTGCAACAATACTAAATAAAGGGAAAGAATTTTAAAAAGCCAACCCCCCCCCCCCCCCGAAAGACAAGGTAAAGAACTCAGACTAAGCATTGCAGTCTAGCTTGGAAGACAATATTTATTTATTTATTGCTTTGATTTATATGCCGCCCTTCCCCCCTTCTCCGAGACTCAGGGTGGCTTACAATGCGTTAAGCAATAGCCTTCATACTTTTGCATATACCTGCTTAGTAGGGCTTTCGCCCCCCCACCCCCCAAAGCAGTGTTCTTTTTTATACAAAGTCAGCTTATTGCCCCCACAATCCGGGTCCTCATTTTACCTACCTTGAAAGGATGGAAGGCTGAGTCAACCTTGAGCCTGGTGAGATTTGAACTTGCAGTAATTGCAGGCAGCTGGCAGCTAAGTGCTACTTTAACAGCAGTTTAGTCTGCTGTGTCACCAAGGCTCCATTCACTTGATTTTTTTTAAATCTCTTTAGAATTCTTTCTTGAGTTGACTCTTTTTTTCCAGAATGTATTGCTTTAATATTTTGAGGAGATGGGTGTATATCTTTCAGATTTTCAACTAATCCCTATGAATAGAGATAAGAAAACCTGAATTTTGTGCAATCATCCATGTTAAGAATGTAATCCCAGGAAATCCTCGTCTGACATTTTAAGACTGCTTCTGTAAAGATTACTAAAGATGCCTTTTAGTTTTAATGGATGACTCTTTTTTTAAAACTCATGACTCATATGTATGACAAATTGACAAGTAACACGCAAAAGAGCTTTTTCGAAGAAGTCTTTGAATTAATAAGAAAGTTCAGTGGACATTCACTCTAGTTTTTATGAACAATTAAGATATGATAAATTTTATATAATTATATTTTATTTCATATATATATATATATATATATATATATATATATATATATATAAATTATAACATTTTTTAATTTGGGATGAAATTATACAATATTTTAAAAATGATAATTTTTATGCAGATGCATTTCTTTTTTATTTCTTGTAGGTGAACAGATAAAACAACCGAGTTACAATTGTTGATGTGGAGAGTGACAACAATTATTTGTAATCTATCATATATTGTTTACATATATCTTCTGTTTATCTTCTCTGGCACTCAGACAACTATATGCAAAAGCAAGTTGTTGTGTAAAAACAGGTGGCTTATACATGATCCTATCTGAATTATCTAAATTTCTGTGTCAATAGCTGTGGTTAAAGTCTATGACAAGGCTCAACCGTTAGTGAAAGAAGAACCCCATGCATGACAATTCCAAAAATATCCACATTTACCAATATAAATAAACTTGATTTGCAGTGACTGCTTTTTTATCAGCTTGTATATAAATTCTCAAATGGAACCAAATAGCTAGCTTTTATTAAGCAATCATTATGAAGGGGGAAAAAATAACTAATTGGCCTATACAAATGGCTTCAGAAAAGCCTCAATGCCTGGCCTAAGGATGGAGAATAAAATACAAACAGCTTCTTAAGGGGCTGAAACTGCAATCTCAGGGCCTATCTACCTGGAGAAGTGGAAGTTGACCACTTGTTGACTCTTGACAATACTTTGAGTTGCAGCCACTTGCAAGAAGCTGCCCTGTCGCCCAGGGATGGATTCCTCCATTTTGTTTCCCTAAAGTGATCTATGCAGTGCTGAGGAAAGCTCTGAGATTTCCATAGCACTGGACAGAATTCAGTAGGGAAGCAGAATGGAGTAATCCATTCCAGGACTGCATGGCAACCTCATGGAAGTGTTTACTGCTTTGGTGTAATTGCAAAAAATAGTGCGTGTGCTGAAAATGGCGAATGCTTCTGGAAAACCACCATGTGGCCCATGAAAGAACTGCTCTGTTCCGAGGGCCACACAGGATGGTTTATGGGAAATTATTAGCAATACAACTGAAAAAGCAAACTTAAAATACAAGAAAGCTCACGTTAGTTAGCCAGTGCAACACTACTACAAAAACCATGTTTCAAATATTACAAAGTCCATCCTGTGTGGCCCTCAATTTTACTTCCCTAATGCAGTCTGTGCAGCCCTGAGGAAAGTTCTAGATTCCTGGAGAGCTTCAGAAGGTAAATGGATGATGGATAATGGGGGTGGGGAGGAGGCCTAAGCCCTGCAGGGACCAGGGGGGTGAGTCATGCAGGTACTTGAAGGAGGGAAGGGAAAACAGGCCCAAGAGCTGTGAGGACCCTGAGAGGCAGGAAGCAACGCATGAGGTCTCTCAGGGGGTGAGGAGGCCATGGGAGGCTCAGGGCAGGTGGGCCTGGGCCTGTGCTAAGTCTTCCAGAGCCTCCCCCATCCCTGAGGCACGCCATCTTTGCTTAATGATCCCATGCAGTTGTTTAACTTTTAGAGCAAGGGATGAGGGTCATTAAGCTAGGCCATCTCATTTAATGGCACTTTTGAACATAATGGGGAGGCTCCATTAGGGTTGTAAGTCAAGGACTACCTGTATATATATTTATGAAGATGAGCATAGTAAAAAAAAATTGATCAAAGGAGAGAAAATTCTTATATCTTGCAAAACTTAACTGTCAACAACAACAAAATTGAAATCACTCAACACTCTACACAGCAAACTAGTGGAAGCATGATTGTAGATCTTTGATCTTATATGCTTTGTTTTATTCTGTGTGTTTTTGAAATGGTATGGGGTCATTCTCAATGTGGAAATGACCTTAGGAGACAGAGGAAAGAGATGTTGCCTAGGAGACAGTCTGATAGGAGAGGCCAGGTGGACCAGACTGGAAACCCAACCAGATGAAGCTTTGAAAGGCTACATTAACAGGATTTTGCACGTGTGAAAGTACAAATCTCCCACCATCCTCTTTATGGCCTGAGAACTGAGTGGGTGTCCCTTTCTAAGACTCTTTCTCTGGCATTATGCAGGTTTCCTTTCTTATCTTTCCCTCCCCATGCATCATCTTTTCCTCCCCCTTTCCAAGTCTCCCAAGGTTATTCTCACATACCATTGCAGTTCTATCTAATATTAAGGTTTGGTTTAATGAGTTTTATTTAGTCTGAGTTGTTGACCTATAATAAAGAATTCGATCTGACTCCCAGAATGGTCAGAAGTGCCTTCTAGTTTCTATATTTGCAGTATATTCAGAAGAATTACAAAAATCAGGCAGTATGCTCAGAAACGTGACTGAACTTGAAACAGTTGTGACAAAAATCCAGAAAGCCCTGCTAGGTTTACATGTAAACTGCTATTGAAATATGATTTGGCGACTGAACAAGTGGAAGATTGCATGTTCAAAAATTAAGGAAAACAATTGACTTTCCATTATTATACTGATTTATGGGAATGACCTTGAGAGACAGAGGGAAGAAAGGCTGTCTAGGGAATTATCAGATAAGAGGGGGCATAGCCCGCAGCTGCAGAATGGGCAAAGAAAGAAACTCAGAAAAGCCTCTCTAACTTATCAGACAGAAAAAGAAATGGCAGGAGAGTTGTACTTTCATATTTGCAACGTTCTGCTAATGTAGCCTTATGCTAAAAAAGAATTAGGTCATCTCTCCTGTTTCTTGTCTTCTCTACCTGGATGGTTGAGAATTAGGTAAAGTATGTTGTAAAAGAATCCTTGATGTTCGTCATTGAAAAACTTAGCAAAGCAAAATTCATGGGTATAATTTATATTTTCTGTGTATTTGTTACACTTTTAAAGCGATCCTCAGATTTAAAAAAAATAATGCTCTATTTTTGTGTGTCAATCGCAGCAACCAGATTCTTGACAGGATAGCCCCATCAAATTAAACTAATCCTCATCCTGATGTCACTGCCTTGATTGCCAATAGACTTCTGGACCCAATTAAAGTGCTGATAATCATCTTCAAAGCTGTTTACTACACATCACTGGAATATACTTGGCAACGCCTTGCCAGGATCGAATCTGCCCAACTAGTCCAGTCATTAAGAGAAGGCCTGTTATGGATTCTCCTTCCTCGGGAGGTACATGGGGCGTGGGCCAAATTAACAAGCTTTTTCAGTGGTGATTCCCATTTTCTCAGAAATACAGGACTACTAGCAGTCCTGTTTCAGCAGGAGTTTAGCCCTCAGCATACTTTAAGCTACAGGATGTCGAATGATATTTCATAATTCTGTCAAGAGCATTACCAAGAAAGCAAGATTTTCATAGTGAACTTTCATTGTGAAGAGCAAGGAGTTAGGTTATAGAATCTTAGAAATACCATATATGTATCTTATCTCTCATTTATCAGTGAGAGTTATTCAATCAGTGGGGATATCCAGTGGTGAAATCCAAATTTTTTTACTACCGGTTCTGTGGGCATGGCTTGGTGGGCGTGGCAGGGGAAGGATATTGCAAAATCTCCATTCCCACCCCACACTGGGGCCAGCCAGAGGTGGTATTTGCCGGTTCTCCGAACTACTCAAAATATCCACTACAGGTTCTCTGAACCGCTCAAAATTTCCGCTACCAGTTCTCTGAACCGCTCAAAATTTCCGCTACCGGTTCTCCAGAACCTGTCAGAACCTGCTGGATTTCACCTCTGGGGGTATCCAATCTTTCCTTTGATCCTCTTTCTAACTGAGTCCTGACTGAATGGGGAGGGTGATTTAATATAACAAAAAGGACCATCTATTTTGTTCTGCAATATTATAGAAATATCTATTTTCTTTCCCAGGGCCAGAGAAGTCCACCAAAAACCGAATATTATATTTTTATTTCTTTGTTCTTCTTTCCGTGAACCAGAGTCACTCCAGATTGATTGGAGTAGGCCATAAATATTGCAAATAAATAAATAAATTTAATCCACCCACAATTAGACAGCAAATGCATCTCTTTACAATAGATGTTATTATTTCCTTGGGTGCCTAATTTTAATTGGTTGTTTCACAATATGTATGCTTTTCTTTTTCAGGTTCAGTGCTTTTTAGATTGTTCCGAATGCCTGGTTTTGGCATTTTCTTCCCTTGCTTCTAAATGCAGTTTGATTTGTACAGGCACATCCGCTGTGATCAACTTGTCAAAAGTGTTCATTGCTCCTTTCTGCCAACTATAACTTGCATTATTCTCTGCCAAACATTCTGTGGCTATTGGCTGTTGATTGATGAGAACAGTCTTAGTTCAAAACCCTTTTTTTCCCAAGCATCTGCGACTATTCTCTCTTCTAATTTAGAGAAGTGTTTTTTTCAGGGGGAAGACCCAATCATCTGGCCTATAGCTAACCTTTAATGGCATCCTGGCTCTTGAAGTCCTTCCAACAGCTTCAACTTTATTCTTGCCGGTCTCTATATGCATTGTAAAGACAAGTTTGTCCTGTATTTCTGATATTGATGATTCAGACTAGGGAGTTTTGTGGGAGATGTCCTGAGTCTAGTCACTTGCAGGCACTGAAGTTTTTACCTTCTTCTCAAGGTTCCGTGTACAAAATCACTTGTAGGTTGCGTTTTTCTTGTGAGAATCAATCTGGTATGAGATGCAAAGTCTTCTGTAGATTCACTTACATTGAAGTCATCATCTCTCCCATTTTTTAACTTTAAAAAACTGGCACTCTGACATAACGCAATAAGTGAACCATGGTGGTCACTACTACTAACTTAATTATGCCCAAATGTCTTTGAGGCTTAACACTGAGGCCCAGAGTAAAGAGAACAACAATGGTGGCTGTTGCTTTTTAATTCAGCGTTCTCTGCATACCTGTGCTTCAGCCACTGCATGAAATGACAAGCTTATGGCAGGACAAAGGCAAACTGCGATAGCATCTAAGAAAAGAAATTTAATTTTGCAGAACATGAAATGAGAATGTATTAACGTTCCTTCCTGGTAAACAGATATTTGAGAATACTCTTATTAAGCATTAAGAATCTCTTTCATGTCACCAAATAAACCAAAAGGGATGTTTTGGGATTTTCAACACTTATGAAGGTGTCATCCTAAAGATGCACAGCGTGTGATAGGGTTGGGATTATGATTTTATAAATTATGATTTGTAAAAGCTTTGGTCCTATGTCTACTAGAAGAGCAGAAAAAACCCTCACAATTCAGAAACCCAGGGATGTACACGGAGTCTATAGGAAAGAGTTAGGAATTAATTAATCCAGTTAATAAATTAACTCAGTTCTAACCTTGACAAGAAGTTGTCACTGAAAAGGGTAAATCATCAGTGTCTTCATGTATGCAAGGAGAGGTCAGCTCTAGAACTTTTAATAATGAATGGTGCCATTTTGTCTGGAGTCCAACAACTATGTAATGTCTCCTTGGCAACATCAGTAGGTTTTCTAGGTGCCAAAAACTGATGCCAAAAATATACATTAATTCCTTACATTCAAGCGTTGTCCCTAGAGCAGGGGTGTCAAACTCAAGGCCGTGAGCCAGATCTGGCCGACGGGGTGCTTAGATCTGGCCTGCAGGGCTGACCTGGTAACAGGAAAGGACTGGCCCACGATGCCTCTGCCAGAGAAAATGGAGCTCAGGAGGGCCTCATGCGGCCCTCCTGATCTCTGTCTTACCTGGCAAAGGTTGCAGGAGGCCGTCGCAGTCAAAAACGGACCTCACGAGGGGTGCACAAGATCCTCCTGTGCTTTGATTTCACTGGCAGAGGTTGCAGGAGGCCATTGCAGCCGAAAACAGAGCTCAGGAGCTCATTTTCACTGGCAGAGTGCTCGGGCCACCACAGGCACCCCCGGCACGAGTGACATCGAGGTGGCCATGCCCACCCTGACCATGCCCACCCCAGCCCCCCGAGGTCAAACACAACTCTGATGCGGCCCTCAATGAAATCAAGTTTGACACCTCTGCCCTAGAGGGATCTCACTCAAGACCTGTTATTCAGAAGTTGGTGTTGCAGAGGCTGTGTCATAAAAGAGTTGTCAGTTAAATTACTGACTCACCTTAGAAAGAAAAAAATGGTGTGTGTGTGAAACATAACTCAACTTGCAGATTGTTATTAAATTAGTATCACTAGACTGGATTCATTGCTCATGAAAAGAGAATAGTGGTTTATGAAGTCGTGCTTCCCTAGAGCTGGGTTCTCATTTGTGATTCCTAATTTTCCCAACTTCCTTCATGCATCAGAGCACATCCAGGCAACCAGTTTAAAGTACTTTCCTGCCTGCATGATTTCTATTTTATTTATTTTATTTATTTAGTTTGTCAAGCATGTAAGAGAAAAAAGTATAAGTATAAACATAACATATAAAGTATAAACAGGTATAAGTATATACACAAGAAATGAGTACGAATAAATGGGAACAGTAGGACAGGGACAATAGGCACGTTGATGCGCTTATGCACATCCCCTTTACGGACCTCTTAGGAATGGGGTGAGGTCCACAGTAGACAGTTTAAGGTTAAAGTTTTGGGGGTTTGAGGATGTAACAACAGAGTCAGGTAAAGCATTCCAGGCATTGACCGCTCTGTTGCTGAAGTCATATTTTCTGCAATCAAGTTTGGAGCGGTTTACCTTGAGTTTGTATCTATTGTTTGCCTTTGTATTATTGCGGTTGAAGCTGAAGTAGTCATTGACAGGTAGGATGTTGTAGCAAACAATTTTGTGTACTAAGCTGAGGTCAGACCATAGGTTGTGTAGTTCTAGGTTGTCCAAGCCCAAAATTTCAAGCCTGTTGGCATAAGGTATTCTATTGCGAACAGAGGAGTGGAGTATTCTTCTTGTGAAATACCTCTGAACTCGCTCAATTGTATTAATGTCCGATATACAGTGTGAATTCCAGGCAAATGAGCTGTATTCAAGAATTGGCCTGGCAAAGGTTTTGTATGTCCTGGTTTGCAGTACAATGTTACCGGAGAAGAAGCTTCGCAAAATTAGGTTAACAACTCTTAATGCCTTTTGGGCAATGTTGTTACAGTGAGCTCTGGGGCTTTGATCTTTTGAAATGAGTACTCCTAGGTCCTTGACAGAGTGAGGGTCAACTACAAGGTTTTATCCGCATAGCTTGTATTTGGTGTTCTGATTTTTGTTGCCAGTATGTAAGACAGAGCATTTGTTGTTTGAGATTTGAAGTTGCCAATTGTTTGACCATTCTGACACATAGTCAAGGTCGCTTTGTAGGGCAGCAGTATTGTCAGTGGTGTTAAATAGTTTTACATCATCAGTGAAGAGGACGCAGTTGATTATAATATGATCGCAAAGGTCATTTATGTAAATTAGAAAGAGAGGGGGTCCTAGAACACTGCCTTGGGGGACACCACTGTTAACTGGTGCAGGGTTTGATAGGGCACTCCTTATTTTGACTACTTGCTGCCTGTTTGAGAGGAATGCAACTATCCATTTGTGCAGTGATCCAGAAATGCCGAAAGAACATAGTTTTAACACTAGTTTGTCATGTACCACTGAATCAAAGGCTTTGCAGATGTCTACGTAAATTGCATTGATTGCTTTACCCTGGTCAAGTTGTGTGGTCCAAATGCTTCTGCAGTGTAGGAGTTGTGGATTACAGGACAAAATTTTCCTGACACCAAACTGCTTGTTAGAGAGTAGGTTGTTTGTCTCTAAGTGGAGGGTAATGGATTGGTTTATGATTGATTCCATGACTTTGCATGTGACACAACATACAGATTGGTCTGTAATTTTCAACTAGCTGGGGTCTCCCTTTTTGAAGATAGGAATGACTGTGGCTAATGACCATAAGTCAGGCAAGGAGCTGGTTCTGAAAGATATCTCATAGATTGTGCTTAGTGGTTTGGCTATAGCAGTGGAAAGCTTTTTCAAGAAGTAGGCACATAATCCATCAGGGCCGATAGATAGAGATGGTTTTAGGTTGCGTAGTGCTTTTTCAACGTTATCTCCTGTAAACTCAATATGTAGCAGATCATTGCAATTAGTTGTGGTACGACTATGAAATTTTTCATCAGCAACAGGCCAGTAAGTGAGGCTGTCCTCTTGGCAAGTTAGGAAAGTGAGTGATGGAATTCTTGCTGGTGAGAAATGTATCCATTAATTGCTCCCTCTAACATGATATGGGAAGAAGATCATCAGCTGGAACCTGATCTGCAGGGTAAGGGGGGTATGCTTTTCACCGGGAAACTACTATTCACTCACTCACTCACACACACACACACACACAATTATTTCAACATTCGTTATGTGGCCCATTTTGTCACCATTACCTTCTCATTCTTTCATCTGCTTCCATCTGCTCCATTTCTGGCTCCATCATTTCTCTGACATTGGCCCCATCAGTAGTTCTATCCTATGCTCTATCATCAGCTGCTCTGGGGTCTGCTCTGTCATCGTCCCTATCATCTACTGTGGCACCTGCTCCATCATCTGTTGTATCACCCCTACTGTTATCTGCTCTATCATTTGTTCTGTTGTTGCTCCTCACTGGCTCTAGTGCAGGGCTGTCAAACTCGTGGGCCGTGGGCAGAATCATCACACACTGACCACACCCATGTCCAGTTTAACAAAGGGGGGAAGTCATGATACATCACGTGACAATGATGATACGAGTTTGACACCCCTGCTGTAGTGCCTGCCCTGGCCCCTGCTTCTCTGTCTTGCTCTAATGCTCTCTAATCTGTCTTTCTCTTACTCTCTTGTTGGTTCAGAGAGGTAGTCCAGACAAGAAGCATTAGCTCTCTCTTTATTGGAAGTTTATACTAACAGAGTACTACAAGACTGAAAGAATTTCTCCCCTCCTGACTTTGAACTCTTGAGAAAACCAGGGAGTGTCCCTTCTGAAACTCTTCCGAACTAGACTGTATTGTTTCTCTGTATCATATAATATATGTGGGTATGTGAGTATGTATGCATAATTTTTTTTGTCATATTTATATAGTGTATATTGGAGATGGTGAACCTTTGAGAGCTGCATGCAATGAAATTTCATTTTAATGTATGCCAATTAGTGTACATTTAAAGTGACAATAAAGTTATTCTAAGTTCTAAATTCCTACCCCCTCCCTCCTTCTGTGGACTGAGATATTTTTTACATGCTGGTTATTCAGTCCACAACTTTCCAGCCTGTGTCCCAAGGTCGTCCCCATCTTCCTATACTTGCCCCCTCTGTGGCTCTCACTAATGCCCAATGTCTTATTTATTATCTTGCTTTGTTCTAAAAACTGCTGCTGGAAGCTCTCAGTGGGTAATGTTTCCCAGTTAAGCCAATGGTGGTCTACTGATCCTGCTGTAGAGTCAGTTCCATTACCTACAGTAGTAGATAAGCCCCAATCCGGTTTCAAATCAGATGCCCACTTCCTGATCGCGCACGCCATCAAGTCAAAATGGCCATGGAAGAAAGTTTCCCACAACTACCCTGTTTCCCCTAAAATAAGACATCCTCTGATAATAAGCCCAATCGGGCTTTTGAGCACATGCACTAAAATAAGCCCCCCCCCCCAAAAAAATATAAGCCCTCTCTGAAAATATTTAAATGCATGAGCAGCCGGTCCCTGCCATTTCCACTGGTTTCCTCCACATGCCCCCAAATAATAAGACCTCCCCAAAAATAAGGCCAGGTGCTTATTTCGGGGTTCAAATAAATATAAGACAGGGGCTTATTTTTGGGAAAACATGGTAGAGGAGAGGGGGCATGCCCACAACCACCCCAAATGATCACTATCATCACCATAGTCACTGCCAAAGTGCTACAGACTGAACATATAGCAAGCGTGTGCTGGGAAAAGATGGAAAATATCACTTTAACGCTAGTTGCCCAGAGTTGTTGAGAGTAGGGTGGCATACAAGTTTATTATTATCTGTTCACAATAATGTGAAATCACAGCTGCCGAGTTCTTTAGCTGGGTTGGCATTCACTCGCATCAAGTTCTTCCCAAAACCCTAGGATGTTGTAATGTATCGGTGTTGTATATGTGTGGATCCAAGCAGTGTGGTCTTTTGCAATTGAGACATGGAAATTTTGTCAATGTGCAGATTTTCTAAGTGCAGTTCAAATTTTTTGGTATGGCAGCTACTGGGACTACCACAGCCAGTTTATAGCAATAGCACTTAGACTTATATACCACTTCAGAGTGCTTTACAGCATGGGTGCTTTATAGAGTGCTTTACAGCCTCTCTAAGCAGTTTACAGAGTTAGTGTCAGCCCTTTAAGGCTGCCATAAAGAGGAGATGAGGCTTGAACTTTTACCTACTTATTTTTCTCTGTAGATAGGGTCACTTGGAGATGGGATGGGAGAGGGGAATTCCTGAGTTTGGAGGCAGGAGCTGAGAAGATTGAGTTGGAAGATGACCAATAAGAAGATGAAGTTTGGGGGAATGGAAGGGGAAGGTTTTGGGGTCAGAGGGTTAGTATTGGCTACGACGGAGTTTGGGACCAGATCTGTCGTTCTCAATAAATGAAATATTTCAGCAAAGACTAATTGCTTGGGAGTACAATTTATTTGAGATGACATCGCAACCTGACAGCATATTGCCCCCAGCACTTTGGGTCCTAATTTTACCCACCTTGGAAGGCTGAGTCAACCTTGAGCCTGGTGAGATTTGAACTGCCAAATTGCAGGCAGGCAGCGGTCAGCAGAAGTAGCCTGTAGTACTGCATTTTAACCACTGCGTCGCTGTGGCTCATTACGTCACAATCCTTCAATTCCAGTTTTCAGGTCTTGATACGTCATTATCTTCCCCAATTTTAGGTTTTCTATTCTACTATCCCCTGACGTTGCCACATCAATTATCCACACTTTCTTCTTTTCAAGCACAGTTAATTCTGATATGTTACATGTCAGATATATACTGATGGTCATGCTCATTCAGTCTATAAGGAAGTTATTTAGGCCATACAGCGTCAGGTTTAAAAGTTATTTTATTATTTACTAATATACAATAATGAACAGGGTGTCCTGCTGCATTTATTACCCTAACTGTATGACTCAGAGGTTGAGAGGGAGAGAAGTTCACTGTTGTCTTGATGAGATGGATGGGAAGAAGTAGGGAAGATATCCAATTGATTTGTGGGTATGACTCCAATAAGGGAGTTCATTGGTTTATACAGTCACATGGGATGTCTGTAGACTTAGAAGACTTAACCCCTTCTGGTGCCTGGGGCATCATACGTAGGCAATATCTGACAGACCCCTTCTATTGCCAAGTGTGATGGAACAGTGCTCAAAGATAATAATAAACAAGTATAAGAAAAATAAATTATAAGTACAGTCCAACTGATTTGTAGTGGTTCCAATGTGTTTCACAAGGTACAGGTTTAGTTAAGAAATCAGCAATTTGATCCTTGGTATTGCAATAAACAAATTCAACAAAACCCTTTTTAACTAGGTCTCTCACATTTTTATAACGTATATCAATATGGCGAGATCTGAAGCTGACATCATCCCTGACCGAAGAGGCTATGACGGACTCATTGTCCTCGTGGAGAGTGATAGGTAGTGAAGGTTGTGTCCAAATGTCTGAAACTAATTCATATATCCATGTGAGAAGTGTGCAAGCGTCAGAAGCACTGGCATATTCAGCTTCGGCCGTGGAATTAGCAATGAAGTTTTGGCGACAAACACGCCAATCTATGGGGCAACCATTTAGGAAGTATATAAAGCCTGATGTGCTTTTTCTTGATTTTTCATCCCCTGCCCAATCGGCATCTGAATAACAGGTAAGTTTTGGGGTTACCCCTTCATCAGGTTCTAATAATAAGACCATATCTTTTGTATTATGCAAATATCTGAGTAACCTTTTCATAGCAACCCAATGTTGTTCTTTAGGCTCATCTACTTGTCTAGATAAGAGATTTGTACTTAATGATATATCGGGTCTACTCCATCTGCTGATATAAAGGAGTGATCCTATGATGGATTGATATTGAGTTTTATCATGATGCTTGTTACCGTCTAGATAAGCAATTTTATTATAGTCAGTGCGCATGGGTGTATCTGTGGGGTTGCAGTTTTCCATGCCGCATCTTTGTAGCAGGTCTTCAATCTTATCCTTTTGTGAGAAGCAAAAACCTCTATCAGTTTTAAAAATTTGTACACCCAGATATTGGTCTATATGACCTAAGGTCTTTAAATTAACATGTTCTCTTAATTTGTTTGCAAATTGTTCGCTGGATTGTTCGTTGGGCCCGATATAAATCAAATCATCAACATAGATTAAAATAATTTCTTTTCCCCCTTCATAAGGTTTTGTCATTACGCACTGGTCAGATCGAATTTGATTATACCCCATTGATTTTAAAGTTTTGGTAAGGCAGTCAAACCAGAGCTTGCCCGATTGTTTTAAGCCATATAACCCTTTGTGTAGCCTCCATGTTTTGCCGAACTCAACTTGGAACCCTGGTGCCCCATTGACATAAATTTCCTCCTCTAATGGTGCATGGAGGTATGCGGTTTGGACATCAAATTGATAGACTTCTTGATTTGAGATAATGGCTGAAGTCAGTGCTGTTTTTACGCTTTCTGGTTTTACTGTGGGGGAGTAAGTTTCATCATAATCTTCGGGAAAGCGTTAGGCAAAACCTTGGGCTACGAGGCGTGCTTTGTATAGATATGTGTTGTCAGGGAGTGTTTTAATTTTGTAAACCCATCGAGTGCCAATTGGGTGTTTGTGTTGTGGAGGTGTTGTTTTTGTGAATACTTTTAAATTTATTAAACAGTCCATTTCTTTGGACATAGCGTCCCACCATTTTAATTGTTCTGATTCCGGTAATTGGAGCATGTGTTTAAAATTTTTTGGAGTGATGGGTATTTGGTTTGTCTGTGTCACATTGTTCACATCAAATCTTTTAGGTGGGATGCCTTGTGTAATTCGTTTGGATTTTCTGATTGGTAGTTGTGTATCTGTGTTGTTTGTTCGAGGTGTAACTTTTGGTGTTGTTGTTTGTACATGTTGAATTCTCTGTGGTGTATCTGATGTATTTGGTTCTTGGGTTAATACGTATGAGTCATTTGAGTGTATTTTGGTCCAGTTGTGGTTTTCTATGAATGTGGCTGAACGGGAAATTATTACTGTGTTGTTGTTTTTTATGAATCGATATGCTTTCGAACCTGGTGCATATCCTACGAAACGTAATTTTTTGGACACCTCATTCCCCTTCCGTCTGAGTGGTTTGGGGATATTGACATATGCAAAGCAGCCAAAAACGCGAAGATGTGTGAGGTGTGGTTGAGTGCCATATGCAAGAAAATAGGGTGTTTGGTTAATAACCTTATTCCATGTGCGGTTAAAAGTGTAATTGACATATGCAAGGGCTTCTGCCCAATAGCTAGGGGGTACATCAGCATCTAACATGACGCTGCGCGTCATGGTCTGTAATATTCCATTTTTCCTTTCACAAATCCCGTTCTGCTGGGGGGTAAAAGGAGATGTTTTGTAATGTATAATGCCTTTGGAGTCAATCCAGTTTTGAAATTGTACAGATGTGAATTCGGCTCCACAATCTGTTTGAATTTTCTTTAATTTGATGTTGTGTTGGTTTTGTATGAGAGTGTAAAAAAATTTTATTTTTTGAAAGGCTTGAGATTTTTCAGTAAGAGTATAGATATGTCCGAAACGACTGAAATCATCGACTAAATTCAAAAAATATTTGTGTTTGCCCAAAGAAAGTGGAAAAGGGCCTACAATGTCAATGTGTACCAATTCGTATATGAGTTTTTTTTTTCTTTCAATTATTATTTTCTTTTTTTAATTTCTCGCACAACAGACATTATTATCTTAAATCAAAACAAACAACCAGGTTATATAAAAATTATATAAACAAAAAAAAGAGTGTTATACAAAATACAATAAAAGAAGAGAGAGAAAAAAAAATGTCAATTAAAAAAACCTTAAACAATAGATTCCCCTCCTTTCTTCATTTCCTAGTTCTGGCTCTTAAAACCATGGTCTGGCCTCCCTCCCCCTCCCGGGCCGCAACAGCTCCGTCCGCCTCCGCTCCTTGATCATCTAATACTTCCCCCTCTTCGGCTCCTGTATCTTCTCCACCTAGGAAGGATTTATGTTGGTCAAAAAAAGCCTTAGCTTCCGTTACATTATTAATTTTCTTCTTACTGTCCTCCCAAAAAATCATCAAACCCTCCGGAATCAGCCACCTAAAACCTACTCCCTTGAGGTACAGCTTATTTGATAAAAAATAATATTTTCTTCTTAATTCTCGTACCTGTCTGGGAATCTGCTTCAGGATGGTGATCTCCTTGCCCCTGTACACCAGCACCCCCAGTCTTTGTTTTCTCAATATCTCATCTCTCAGTTCCCTTCTCACAAATTTAATATGAATCTCTCTTGGTAGATTATGTAAAATTGCAAATTGTGAGTTTACTCTGTACACCAAGTCCACATCCCTTCCAATAGACTCCAAATCTCTTTCTAAAAATTCACCCAACATTTTAACCATCACTTCTCTCAAATTTTCCTGGTCAAGTTGTTCCACGTTTTGGAACCTGAGAAAATAAGACATCTTATCCAATTGTAAGGTTAACATTGCATTTCCTCTCCCATCCTCCACCTTCTGGAGTGCCCGTACCTCCCCCTCCAGATCCCCCATCTTCTTCTTGTTTTGCTCTGCCAGCTGTTGAACATCATTTAAATCTTTTTTCATAAGTGTCATTTCAGATTTAATTTCAGATAATCCTTTTTGGACGTCATCTAACTTGTCCAACTTCTGGTCCAATATCGCCAGTCTTTCCAAAATTTTCCCCATGTCAGTTGCTGCTGATTTGTGGCCCTTAGCCATCTTAGATCAATAGAAGATGAGAAATCAAAGGGCAAACCTCCAGAGAAGAAAGAGGGATTAGCAATCAAAGTAATTTTTCAACTGTCCACCAGTGGGCGCTCACAGGAGCAACGAGTCCGGAGTATAGAGTAGGTCAAACAGGAAGCCAGAGGAGAATGTTGTCTTCAATCATAAATAAAGAAGCAGGAAGTCAGACCGCCGCCATTGCCTGCCGGGGGGAGGGGCCACCAGACCTCTCCAAGAAACTCTGCCACAGCCATCCTCCAAGGAAAAGTCAGAAAGGTAAGGGGTTTCACCCCATCTCCTTCCCCCTAGTTCTCTGCTACGGCACCTTTCCAGCTACAAGGGGGGGGAACTCCAACCCCCCCCTCTCGCCTCCAGGATGCCTGCTCCACTCTGCAATCAGTCAGTACAGTCCGTTGTGCCTTCTTAGGTAGCACCGGTCCCCTTAGGCGCTGTGGCGCCTCCGCGGCCTCGAAAAAAAGCCGCCGATCGCCTCCCACCCCCTCTGGAGCCTCGGGCGCGCCAGCATCGGCCTCCCGGCCCCTGGAAGTGAGGCAGGGGACCCCTGGCGAGCCGCCCTCAAACGGCAAATGCCCCAATAATGGGGCGCTTGGCCCAAAGGGCCTCCAGATGGGGGGGATCAGACTCTGGGGCCAGAGCTAGCCCGATCAAAGTCTGTCGCCAGCGGAACCGGAAGCGGAAGTCTCCGTATATGTGTTTTGATCGTCTAGTGCTGGTGTGGGGAATTGGGGCTGCCTTTGATTTTGCAGCTTTACAAATCTCACAGTCAAGTTGGATAGGGCAATCCTTAGTGCAGACGCCTTGGGAAAAATTTTGAGTATTGTCTACAGCAACAGTATTGGCATGTGCTAAACGTCTGTGTAATAAATGGGCACAATTATCATGTAAAGGTTCACCTATATGAGTTTGAATTTTTGTTTTCGAGGTTCGTTGGTTTTGTGATGTTGGTGAAGTTGGAGAGAGGTGTGGTATGGTGTGTTGGTCATTATGTGAGTCGGAAGTGTCATGTGTATTGATATGGTGAGGTGTGGTACCTTCGTGGTGGGTGACAGGGGTACGGTCGGGATGATTGTCAGGGTCAGGTCTCGATGAGGATTGAGGTAGTTGAGTCGTGGGTGAGGAAGATGTAAAGGAATCTGGAATAAGAAAGGGTAAATCATTAATGACAGAAATATTGGCAATAATATTGTTATCATGTTTGGATTTTATAAAACCGTGTTGATCATCAAGAGATACTTTAAAACCGATTTTACCTAATTTTGAAGTACTCAAAATATTGTGGCCAAAGGTAGGTGTATAGAGCACTTGACTAATTTCCCCTATACCGGGTATAAAGATAGATCCTTCATACTCAACTGTATTGGAAGTACCATTTGCTGCTGTAATAGAGATATTGGTTGGGAGAATATCATATAATATGGATTTGTCATTGGTGGTATGGTGTATGCTTCCAGAATCGATGACCCATAGGTGCGTGGTGTCACGCAGGTATTGTTGGGTGTTGGGAAATATGCCAAGTGTTTGGGATTCGGAGTTAGAATATATAGATTGTTCAGTAGGTTGTCCCCTTCTGTCTTTATAATCTTTGTGTGTGGGACCCTTTCTAATGTAAAATTCAGTGTGCATGGATCTTTTAGGTTCAGTATGTTCTTTGATAGTATGATATCTTTTGTTAGTCTTGCCTGTAGGGGTGTATTCCCTTGTATCATGAGTGTGGGTGGTGTTATCACCGTGTGGAGGATGGGAGTTGTAGGTATGATAACGTCCTCTATAGTTACAATAATTAAAATTATTTTGATATTGAGAGGGGTGGTTCTGCCAGTTTTGGCAGAAGGGTTTGTGTGAAGAATGTGAAGGATGGGAATCATGTTTAGAATAAAAGGGGTGGTCAAAAGAAGTAAGGTATCTATCAGTATGGTAGAGTCTTCTATCATAGAGAGGTTCAGATGTATGTTTATAAGCATTAGATCGTCTCCTATCTTCATCTATTAATTTGGATTTGATTTCAGCGATGGTGTACATGTGGGTGGGTAGGGAGTGGAGACTATTTATGAATCCTGACCAACCAGAAAAGTGTTTAATAGAATTAAAAATGATACCAATCATGGCAGTTTCAGGTACAGGATGATTGCGTTGAATCAGTTGTTTTCGCATGGATTCGAGGTGGAAAAGATGTTTGGCCATAGATGTGCCAGGTTTATATATGGTGCTATAAAAGTCACCAGCAAGAGTGGCGATAGTTGCAGGCGAGGGTGTGTTGTAATGTTTTTGTAGGTATTGCCATACTTCTTGTGCAGTAAAACCTGTAGGTATAGAATGAACAATATCACTTTCTAAAGTTGACATAAGAGTGGCATAAACACTATTGTGAAGAAAAGTTAAGTCAGATGACCAAGGTTTGTTAGGAGGAGATTCAATAATAAGGAATGTGCCTTCTCTTAAAAGATGTAAATGAGTTTCATGTTCCCAAGTAGGGAAATTATTACCTGAGGTTTGTAATTTTTTGAAGTTTGGTGATAAAGGTAATGGGCCATGTTGTTTAAAATGTTGCAAAACAGTTTCAATTTCTAAAGATAAATTTACATTAGTACATAAAGACAAGGAATTATTAGTTTCAATATTTAAATCATTACAGTTTACAGTAATAGAAGGCTGAAATGAGTTACTGTTAGCAGAGATAGGTAATTGAACGTTGGATTGTTGATTGGAGTCGTTTGGTGTGAGAGAAGATGTTGTAGGTGATTCAACGATAGGAGGAATAATGGAGATGGTGGTTGTAGTTTGATTCGGAAGAGCTGCTGCGACAGCGTCAGCTGCAGTAGAAGGTAGGTTGGCTTTTGATGCAAAGGCTGCAAAAATCGTGTGAATTTGTTGTTTGGACGGGGCATCGGTGATGTTGGAGGCGGCAGCAGCAGCAGCGGTGGCGGCATCTTCGGCGATGGGGGGGGAGCAAGGCGGCAGCTGCAAAAACTGAGAAAGATCTTTTTACATTGGAAACAATATTGGTATCAGTAGAAATATTTGCAGCTGCTACAGCTGTAGCGGTGTAGATAGGGAGGTCTGCAGCGGCAGCAAAAATAGAAAAGTTCTGAAAATTGGAAAAGAAATTGGGAGGATTCGAACTCGGTGCTGTGGATGAAGAAGATAGGGAATCAGTCTGAATATCTCTAGTTGTGGGGTGGGTAGGAGGATGTATGGGGGTAAGGGGGTTGGTTGAGACCTTGTGGTCTGAAGTGGTAGACATCATTTTGTTTAAAGTGTGGTCATATAAATTGTCGGCCATTTTGGGGACCGCATGGTGGGGTATGGGGGTGGCCATTTTGTCAGCCATTTTTTAAGCCATGCTTTCGGGGAAGGTGGAAGCCATTTTGGAAGCAATAAAGTCAATAGGTGGAGAGGGAGGATTTGTAATAAAATGGGTGTTTAAAAGTTCAGTCTGGGAATCTGTGGGTTGAAGCAAAAAATTGTCGCTTACCAGGTCTGGTGAGGTTGAAAGGGTGTTTAACAGTTCAAGAGTTCTTTGAGGAGTCCAGCCTGCATTTAGCAGGCCTGTTGCATGTAAAGCTTGATATAAATGCTGTTTTGGAGAAGCTTGAGAAAATAAAAATTGGTCTGAAGTTGGAGGGTTGGAACATACAAGGGATTCAGAAGGTTGAAGTCCTTGATGAGAGTCATGAGGTGGAGTAGAATGGAGATCGAAGCAAGGTTGTTGTAAGCGTGGGTCTGGTTTTTCGGTGTTCGAGTGAAGAGAAGGAAAAAAAGTTGGGTCCTTTTGTAAAGAGGTTTGTACTTGCTGTGTAGCTTCAATAGAAAGTTTTTTTAGTCTTTTGGTTAATGATTGGTGCTGTTTTGTTAAGGATACGGTTAATGCATCAATCTCTTGTAAAGATAATTCGTTCAGGTTCAAGGATTCCATGTTAGGTAAAACGTTCTATGATTTTAAAAAAAATTACAAAAATTCATAGACCTGAGCAATAATTCTCCATCGTCTGCTACCATTTGTCAGATATATACTGATGGTCATGCTCATTCAGTCTATAAGGAAGTTATTTAGGCCATACAGCTTCAGGTTTAAAAGTTATTTTATTATTTACAAATATACAATAATGAACAGGGTGTCCTGCTGCATTTATTACCCTAACTGTATGACTCAGAGGTTGAGAGGGAGAGAAGTTCACTGCTGTCTTGCTGAGATGGATGGGGAGAATCAGGGAAGATATCCAATTGATTTGTGGGTATGACTCCAATAAGGGAGTTCATTGGTTTATACAGTCACATGGGATGTCTGTAGACTTAGAAGACTTAACCCCTTCTGCTGCCTGGGGCATCATACGTAGGCAATACCTGACATTACAATTCAAGACTTTATCAGACTGCATTCAGAAATCCCACAATATTTTAACCTGCTCATTTTCTACTACTTTTTCCACTAAATGTTCCCACCAAATTTTCATTACCAGCACATGATAATTTTTACACGATGTTCCAGTGAATAATGCATATCATCAACTTGTGTGATCCTCTTGCACAATCTGATCTACTGTTTCTTCTTTGCAGAATCTGCACTTTGAGTCATTTGATGATCTTTCAATTCTGGCCTTGACTGTATTAGTTCAAATAGCTTGCTGTTATGCAGCCAAAATCAAGCCTTCAATTTCTTTTCTTTTCCTTTTTTTTAATGTTCCAGTTGTAAACCATTGCCAGGTTTGATCAGGCTTTCCCCTTGATCTTTTGTAGAAATTTACCATGTAATGCTTTTCCTTGCCAGCATTCTGTTCTTGTTTTTATTACATTATTTCAATATTCATGTTTTGTTCCCTGCACATTCAGTAAGTTCCAATTTTTAACTTGCATCAGTGCTTGTTCTTAGCTGCCTTGTGTGTAGTCAGCCAATGTATACTTTTCTTCTTCAACAGTTTGTTTGACTTGAAGTAAACTTTTGTCTCTCTTTCTGCAAGGCAGGTATAATCTAACAATATCACTACTGGGATGTACTGCATAGTGAATAATCATTAGCTTTTTTAAATTTTTCGGTCTAAACTGTCCATTTCAGCTTGTGTCCAGTTAATAATTCCAGCAGGGTATTGTATCACAGGTATGGCCCAGATGTCGA
The DNA here is from genome assembly GCA_012654045.1 of Ptyas mucosa. Classification (NCBI taxonomy): domain Eukaryota; kingdom Metazoa; phylum Chordata; class Lepidosauria; order Squamata; family Colubridae; genus Ptyas; species Ptyas mucosa. Next base: position 9,707,537 of record WNWU01000036.1, read on the forward strand.
TGACTTTTTTTTTAAATTTGATTTATATGCCGCCCTTCTCTCGAGACTCAGGGCGGCTTACAATGCGCCTTCATACTTTTGTATATTTATACAAAGTCAGCTTATTGCCCCCACAAACTGGGTCCTCATTTTACCTACCTTAGAAAGGATGGAAGGCTGAATCAACCTTGAGCCTGGTGAGATTCGAACCTGCAATAATTGCAGGCAGCTGATGTTAGTAACAGGGTGCTTTAGACCACTGTACTACCAAGGCTCTTTGATAGTCTTTCTCTCATTTAATTTTATCTTTAGCACTTTTCTTACTCTTTGTATGTATTCTTTACTAATCGCCTTTTTAACTTACCCATGATCGATGTTGTCTAACTGTAAAATTGTAGACTTCATCCTGATAGCTCCTGATGCTTTGGCTTTTCAGCATGTCAATTCCATTACTGTTCACAATTTTACCCCCACTTTATTGTATTGTATACTTTTCTCTAGTGCCAAATTCCATGGCTATCTCTGTGCTAAAAGGTCTTGCAGTGTTTGTAAAATTACTGGATTTCAATTTCTGATTCATCCATATGCAGCAAGTGTGAGATTTTGGTAACATTTATTTGCTGTGTGGTAACCAAGATCTGTTTTCTTCAAAATCGTCGAAAGTGGGATCATAATAATAATAATAATAATAATAATAATAATAATATTGTTGTTATGGTTGGTTGCACAGTCAGCCAGGTGTTTAGCCTGGATTTGGCATTTTTATCCAAACATATGGAATCTTCTCAAGGATCTGGGATAGGCAGAGTTTGTTGTTTCATATTAAAGATATCACTGCAGGATGGAAACTGTTCCAAGTAAAGCTGCTTTTTGTAATTGAGTGGTGGTGATTTTATCAATGTCGAGGGTGTTCAAGTAGTGCTTCAGTTATTTTGGCATTGCACCCAAAGTGCCTATTGCTATTGGTACTATCATTGTTTTCTCTTACCACTGTCGTTCTACTTATATTTTGTTATTTTGTGTTTTTCTCCTGTTCTTTCTCTTCTATTTTACTATCTGCAGCAGTGGTGGGTTTCATTATTTCATTTCATTTATTAAATTTCTATACCGCCCTTCTCCTTTCGGACTCAGGGCGGTGAACAGCCAGCTAAAAGTACAGTATACAAAAGTTAAAAGCAATTAAAATGATATAAATGAATTTGGCCCAATTTTAAGTTAAAAATCAATAGCAGAAACTTTAAAACTGGCATGGGGTCAGGCCAGCCCAGCTAACCGAAAAAGATTGGTTTTAAGGGCCCGACGAAGGGTTGCTCCTGGTTCGGTCTGGTTCTTGCGAACCAGTAGTAATGGTGGCGGGAGGCTCCGCCCACCTGCCCGGACATCATTACGAACAATCTGTGCATGCACAGAAGCTTCTGCACCTGCACAGAAATGCATGCGTGCGTGTGAGCAAAGTGAGCCCGTGCACGCGCTCCTGTTGCGAACCGGTAGTAAAGGTAAGTGGAACCCACCCCGATCTGCAGGTATTACAATATCCACTATCCAGACTTTTTTGGGTTTCTTATGAACAATTGTGTTGATGATATTATGTGGCCGGTGCTTGTCTACTTGAATTCTAAAGTTCCAGGGCACTTTAGGGCCTTCATTTTCTGTTACTTTGATATTTTGCGGTCCCACCCATTCTTGTTTGTAGGCATTCCAATGTACCATTGCTACTACTTTATCATGCAGTTGCTTGTACTCAGTCTCTGCAATCTTCTTGCAGCAGCTATTATTATTATGGTTTGTTAATCAACACAGCCAGATGTTTAGACTGGATTTGGCATTCTCATCCACCTCTTGAATATTATCATTATTATTAATTATTATATATGTATATGTATATATATATATATATATATATATATATATATATATATATATATATTTAGACCACTTAAGCTATGCAGTGGAGATGTGATAAAGGCTGGATCGTGAGGACATATCTTTAAAGAATAAGCAAGGCATCTTCAAGCTATAGAGCCGTGGTGGTGCAGTGGTTAGAATGCAGTACTGCAAGTCAAACTCGCTGCTCACTCCAGGGAGTTCGAATCTCACCAGGCTCAAGGTTGACTCAGCCTTCCATCCTTCCGATAAAATGAGGACCCAGATTGTTGAGAGCAATATGCTGACTCTGTAAACCTCTTAGAGAGAGCTACTGTATAAAGCACTGGGAAGCGGTATATAAGTCTAAGTGCTATTGTTATAGTTATAGAAACATGTGGATGTCCCTACAGTCATATGCAAGGCTGCAATTTGAATCTTAGTGACTCAGGGCTGAATCACATAATCAGGTTATCCCAGTGCAATGATGGACACTAATTGTTTCTTGAGATTAGGAAGAGATGATGTCATCCTCTCCTCTCCTCCCACCCACTGGGAAGGCCACCTCCACCCATCTCCCTGTCCACATCAAAAGTAGCATTTTCTAGCTCAATGCTGGCTCAAGCTATGTGATCTAGTTCTCCTGTTGTAGTTCTTCACTGGATTAAAGGCAGACTCCCTTCACTATAGCTGGCAACTACGTATTGTGCCAGGACCACCCACATCCCTCTGGTCACTGACCATGGCTATTTCATCTCAGACTGCTGAGTGCTGGCCTTGTTTTCACAGGTTCACTGCTGGAACAGTGAAAATTGAACGATTTTCACAAATTCCTTGATAGAGGGAATGGAATGCGTCAGAGGCCAACGGAACCAGAGCCCATTAATGGTGGCCAAAATGGAGGAAAAGGTTCAAAAACAGAAAGAGAGGTCTTAAAATAGCTACACTTCCAGCCATTTTCCACAAAGGGACTCAAGCAACTGCAGTGTGGGAAAACCCTCAGCCAAAATCTAATGGTTCTTGTGGCATCTGAAAATCCACATGCAATTGTACGGCCACATGGATGTAGTCCAGTGGTGAAATCTAAAATTTGTTACTACCGGTTCTGTGGGTGTGGCTTGGGGGGGGGGGTAATGTGACTGGGTGGGTGTGGCCAATTTTTTTTTTTTACTTTTAAAACCATTTTTTCTACAACCTCTTCGGCGAAGAGGTTGCAAAAAAAATGCTTTCAAAAGGCTCTGACGATCCAAGCTGAGTTGCCTGATCGTTAGAGGCATTTAAAGGAAAAAAAGTCTCTGCCGATCAGGCAACTCAGCTTGGATCGTCAGAGGCAATTAAAATTAAAAAGGGCTTTTTTCTTTTAAAAGCCTTTGATGATCCCAGCTGAGCCGCGCGATCTTCAGAGGCTTTTTTTTTTTTACTTTTAAAAGCATTTTTTCGGCCAAATAGGTTGTGGAAAAAATGCTTTTAAAAATTAAAAAAAGCCTCTGATGATTGTGCGGCACAGCTGGGCATGGGGGGGGAGGGAACCACCTGCCTCCATCGCTACCGGATCAGGTGATCCAGTCCGAACCGGGAGCATTTCACCTCTGATGTAGTCACAGGTGTCCCCCCTCCTAGCCACATTTAGCCATAATTATTATTATTATTATTATGGTTCCAAAGTCAACCAGATGCTTAAGCAGAATTTGGCAATTTTGTCCACTGTAAAGTCCTTCCAACAAATCTTATATAAGATGTTGTTGTTTATTAATATTATAGGTAGGCATCATTACAGGAGATAAGCTCTTCCATAAAGTTGCCTTTTGCAATTGACTTGATTTTCTCAATGCCGAGGATTTTCAAGCGGTGCTCTAGATGTTTTGGGATTGCATCCAAGGCACCTATTACTGTTGGCATGTTTTGCTTTCTTTTACCACAGTCATTCTTCTTCTTCTGTTTGCAGATCTTTGGGTTTCGTTATTTTCTCCAATCCTTTCTCTTCTGTTCTGCTGTCTCCAGATATTGCAATGTCCACTTTTGTCTTTTACGAATGAAAGCAAATGGAAAGGATATTTGCTTCAGGATCCAGGATAATGTCTTTGCAGGATCTAGGATAATGTTGCAGGATCCAATCTGAGTCAGTCACCGGGACCAGAGGTTTAGTCTTCCAAGCTTTCAGACTCATGCTGTAGCCCATCCTCAGGGAACTTCTCCCTCTCCAGAATGTGTACACCAGTTTACCATCAGCTTATCAGGTACTTAGGAGCCGAGGATACAGCAGCATGAAGAAACAACAACCAATGACTTAATAGCTGGTCACCAACACCCAGTTAACAACTAAAAGCCACACACAACTAGGCACCACATAATACGATGCATAGAACACCCAGTGTATGCATTCTAGAGAGAGAGAGTTCTCTGAAGATGGGTACCAATACGAGTCCGAAAGCTTGGAAGACTAAACCTCTGGTCCCAGTGACATTCTCAGATTGGATCCTGCAACTTTTGTCTCTTTTATTTTATCAACAATTGTTAAATCTGGTGTGTTGTGTGACAGATACATATCTGTTTGAATTCTAAAATCCCAGAGCTTCTTCATTTTCTATTACTTTGTCCATTTAGACACAAGAACAGTTTTTTCCCGAACGCCATCACTCTGCTAAACAAATAATTCCCTCAACACTGTCAAACTAGTTACTAAGTCTGCATTACTATTAATCTTCTCATCGTTCCTATCACCCATTTCCTCCCACGTATGACTGTATGACTATAACCTTGTTGCTGGTATCCTTAAGATTTATATTGACTGTTTCCCTATGACTATCATTAAGTGTTGTACCTTATGATTCTTGACGAATGTATCTTTTCTTTTATGTACACCAAGAGCATATGCACCAAGATAAATTCCTTGTGTGTCCAATCAAACTTGGCCAATAAAGAATTCTATTCTATTCTATTCTATTCTATTCTATTCTATTCTATTCTATTCTATTCTATTCTATTCTATTCTATTCTATT
>WNWU01000036.1:9712388-9733397 GCA_012654045.1 Ptyas mucosa
TTCTATTCTATTCTATTCTATTCTATTCTATTCTATTCTATTCTATTTGTGATCCCACCAGTTCTTGCTTGGTGGCAAGTGGTATTTCTTGCAGATATTCCAATGCTCCCATTGTTGCCACTCTATCATGCTGTTGTTTATATTGTTATGGTTGGCCACACAATCAGCCACATATTATTATCATTTTACCCATGTGCGCATACACACGCACACACATATTCAACTCAATGCATGACCTGTGTGTCCCTAAAGTCCTGAGTTGAACAAAGGCTGTTTAATCATTTTGTCTTTTGTAATATTGTGCTGCTTTTTTCTAAGACGCTTTGAATACTTTATAAACATTAATTTGCCCGGCTTTTTACAAGACAGGCCAATAGCAGGATATACAGGGAAATTGAGACACTCTAAGTAAGTGAGAAACTAAGTGACAAGAATGAGCCACACAGAATGTCCTGACAATGACTAACTTCTAGCCAGATTAAAGACTTATATTTGAGGATATACTGTGACTTTCCATGTCAAGATGTGGTGTGTAAAATAAGTCAGCTACGGATGGTGTGATCTGACACACAGATTTGTCATAATCGGTCAAAAAGAATTCCAGTTATAAGGCTTCATAAGCAGTAATAGCTTTTTGGAAAAATATTGCCACATGCAAACAAGGCTTGGATATAGATCGTACCCAGGTTTTGGGTGAGGCCCTTCCTGCATAGAGATTCTTTAACTCAATCTCCCATCCTTTGAACCAGGAGTCCTCCTCCTCTTGGGCTGTTCCACTGAATGATGGCCCCTCCCCATGAAAGTTCTCACCAGTTAAATTCTCAGCAAAAGTCTCCAGAGTGAAGGGCTCCTTCCAGCTACAGCAAAGAGAAGGAACTAGGTCAGCATTCCTTAACCTGAAATCACCAGTTGTCTCAGACTACAATCCCCAGAATTCCCAGTTTTATGCTAGCTGGGATTCCTGGATATTGTCATTTGCTCCAAAGATGTCAGCTTGATGGAATCTGTGCAGGGATGAATTCTGACTGGGTATAAACTGTGTCCTTCCTTATTTCAGAGATTTTCCACATTTTCTCTTTCAATTCTCTCCTTTTTTTTTTTTTTTTTTTTTTTTTGCTTTTCATTTGCTGAGGAAGTAACTTATATGAGCGATGTGTAAGGTGCAGGCACGCTGGAGCTGCTGTTTGTGGTTCTGTGTGCAGCTCATATCAGAGGCTGGCTGAGCTTACTTCAGTGATTACCAAACTTGCCAAGTTTAAGATGGGTAGATTTCAACTCCCAAAGTTTCATACTGGCTGGGGAACTCTAGAAGTTGAAGTCCACCCGTCTGAAACTTGGCAAGTCTGGAAAACGCTAATGTAGGTTTTTTGACTTTTCTGAGGATAGTTTTAAGCACTTTGTATACTAGAAGCTCTTCAGATGCTAAGAAGACCATGGATGGAAAATGCCACTTCTAACATGTTACACATTTTGCTCCCAACTGACACCATTTCAGCCATGCAGTTAAATCATTCTACATATTTTTTTCTTTAAAAAAATAGTACGCTACTTGACATAAAATGTTGGACACGGATAAAACATTTTTCCAAAGAAACACAGAATTTGATGGTAATGTGTAATAATTACAAAGGCAGGGATATCTCTTAACACTGTGGCACTTCAAATTAAAAACTGGGGAAGAAGCTGGCGTGTTTATGACTGTAAATTGTAATACTCCATGGTTCACTTCATCGGGATTTTTCACTCCCAGTTTTCAAGAATGGTTCTCTAGGGAAACCCTTTGACACAGCGTTGCATGGGCTCGAGCTCCCTCTAAAGGCCTTCGTTGGAAGTACACCTTACACCTAACAATGGATTTTAACATTACATTTTGCAAACCCTTCTGCTCCTAGTTGTTCAGAGCTTCCATTCAGATTACTCTACTTTTTCCTTTCCATCCTGGGTCTTGCTCCTTTTTGTTGTTGTTGTTGTTGTTGTTGCTTCAGGAAGCAGTTAAGACAGGATTCTTAGCTATCTGCAATCCCAGCAGCAAGTTCAAGCCCTTTTCTTTAGTATTGTGGTACCATAAATACTTCTATGTAATCTATGTATTATTATAGCTGGTCATGTGTTACATACTCAACATTTATTCATTTATTTGTTTAACAAAAATACATGGCTGCTCATGTCATTGATCATGACTCTGGGAGATGTATAACAATCATTTATTTAATTGTTGGACTCTAAACATTCTGCCTAGGCCTGGGTTTCCCAACCTGAGCCACTTTAAGATGTGTGGACCAACCAACCAACTATTAAGATGTGTGGACCAACTACATCCCTTTTTGGGGTATTGTGGGAGTTGATGTCCACACATCTTCAAATGGCTCTGGTTGGGAACCATAGGCCTAGACCAGGGGTCTGCAACCTTAAACACTCAAAGAGCCATTTGGACCCATTTCCCACAGAAAAGAAAACACTGGGAGTCACAAAACCCTTCCCGTGCCTGACTATTTCTTGAGCGGCCACAAAATTAGCATATGTAGTTGAATTCAATGTTCTGTTTTCTTCTAAAACTTTCCTTTTCTTGGATTTATCCATGGTTGGCCTACCGGGGGTTGAAAAGCTCAATAAATCGCATGCCGGTGGGTGTCGCACATTGGTGGTTGTGACGCATACTTTGAATGACAGGGTGAAAGAGTCACATGCGGCTCCAGAGCCACAGGTTGCTGACCCCTGGCCTAGATTGTCATAGGGAATATTTTCTAAATTAGAAAAAATATATATATCTGGCTCGGTGCCTTCTTGCATCACAACCTGAATGGTTTTCATAACACGAAAATAAGGATATCCAGTTTCTGTTATAGGTTTAAGAATATGAACTAATTTTAAATGTTCGGACTAAGCCATATGCATTAACAGTTCTCCAGTTCAAACTCCCTTAAGGAAAGTATCAAATGATAATAACCATTCTGGAAAACATATAAAGATCTCTTCTTGTTTCTCTTTTTCTTTTTTAAAAAAATATTGTTTATAATACCGTGTTTCCCCAAAAATAAGACCCTGTCTTATATTTTTTTTGAACTCTGAATAAGTGCTTGGCCTTATTGCCATGCACTCAAAAGCCCGATTGGGTTTATTATCAGGGAATGTCTTATTTTGGGGGAAACAGAGTAACAATTTATAATTGTGTTATTATCATTGACAATAAAAGTACAGGTGCAAGGAGGAAATCACACTATTAATAATCACATTGATTAATAAGAACCTTCAGAGTTAATTTCCTGAAAATTAATAGGTAAAATCCAGTCACAGCATTCCGCTTGCAAATAAGTCAAATCACAATATAGTAAGCCTCTTGTTTCCCTGCCAACAAAGGGACTTAAGAAGGCAGGAAGACTGCAAGGGGTGTGTGTGTGAAAATATGAAGAGACAAGTTTGGGGTGTGTCAGGAATGAGCTTTAATTAGAAGGTAGATCAAGCCGGCGCTTGCTTTTGGAAACAATGCCTTTGACATATCTCTTAGCTGCCTGACAGCAGCCAAATTGAACAGGAGTGGGTAGCACATGAGCTTAAAAGCAAGGAGAGGGAGAAGACAGCCCTAAAAGTTACCCATGCAAGATAAAACAAGTATACCAGAGAATTTGGGGGCGGGGGAGTGAAAGTGTCACCACTGAAGAAAACTAGGGACTTTTGTTTTATCTAATTAGGAATCTGGGTGAGGTGCAAAAGTTTGTAGAAAATTGATTTATTCCTATTCAAGACTTCAGCCAATAGATATTGTATTTAGGCCTTTTCAGGGGAAAGGAAAGATCCCAATTAGACCAAGCGCATTATTTCATTTCAAATAGTGGTGTAATATTTGTCACATAGGCACCTTATATAAACAAATAATAAACAAATAAAGAAGCTTTCCTGACTGACTGGACTGGAGATCAGCAATCAGTCCAAAGACGTCTCCGTGGTCATGTGGCTGGCATGACTAAACGCCAAATGTGCACGGAACACTGTTACCTTCCTACCAAAGTGGTCCCTATTTTTCTACTTGCATTTTTTACGTACTTTCAAACAGATAGGTTGGCAGAAGCTGGGACAAATAACGGGAGCTCACCCCGTTACGCAGTACTAGGGTTTCGAACTGTTGAACTGCCAACGTTTCAATTGACAAGCTCAGTGTCTTAACCACTGAGCCACCACGTCCCTTTATGTTAACACAGAATTGAATAATATACTCCATACACACAATACACATAGACACAGACACACAGAGCATAGCAGTATGATGCCAAGGTGCCTAACAATACTTGCTTTTTTCAACACAAAAGGTTGTTGCGACTAGCAGATGTCTTCTTCTAATAATATGAATTTTGTGATTAAGTTTTTTTTAAATTTATTAGGACTTATTCTAAAAGAAGTGTTGGAAGGATATGGCTGTGACTTTAATTGTGCAGTCTTCAGTTCAAATCTATCTGATCCTTAATGCTGTTTCCATGAATAACAACAGAGGACTTTAAGGATGTGGTCATATATGTACTTCCTTAAGAGCTCTTTGCCTTCGATACAATAGGTTTTGCTTTTTCTGTAGCTTTGTGTATCACTGTTAGGAATCACTGTTAAGCCACAAAATGCTGTTGCCCATAGGACAATACAAGTTTATGGGGTGGAGGTTGGGTAGAAATATATCAGTGGAACAAGTGTTATATCCTATAACCCAGTGTTTCTTAACATAGGTAACTTCTAGAAGTATCTATGTAGTTCAACTCCCAGAATTCTTAGCTGGCCGTGGAATTCTGAAAGTTGAAGACCATACATCTGGAAGCTGTGAAGGTAGGAAACATTGCCATAATTTTTTACAACCTCTAGTCGTATTGGATTTGAAGACCAGAATTCTCAAGTGTGAGAATTCACATCTGAAGGGCAGTAGAGCAGAGAAGCCTACGGTCAACCCGCAAAACGGCAACGACACCAAACACCATCTCAGGATTGCCATACCTAGGGGAGGGATCCCTAGCACAGGAGGTGGATGGTAGGAAGAATGTCATGAAACCCATAGGACCGGCAGATGAAGCTGCAAGCAGTGAGCAAGGGCGAGCCGATGAACAGCTGACTGCAAGTGAGCCAATGATCAGCTGATCATGATTGCCTGCAAGCTGGCCGACAAATGATCAGCTGCTCTAGCGGAGGAAGGGGGCAGCTCCAGCCTTCAAAGGGTGCTGGGAGGCAGAGACTCCCAGCGCTAACTTTATTCCTTTCTTCATTTTGATGGAACTCACTGTGTGCCAAGATTCCGGCTTAATAAACCATTGGGAATCCGGAGCAAGTGGCGTCTTGATTTTGGTTTAAGTGTGGAGCTCGGACCTTTGAAACCTACCATATTCTTATATTGCAGTGGCATTTTTTTCTTTTCCTTTCCTGTTGAAAAGAAAAGTACAATACTGACCTCAATACTGGTCTACTATCTACCTTACCCATGGACATGTTGTGGGACTGAAGAAGCTTTAAAAAGTTTTATCTCCCACCAGGGAAGGACATCACTGCCACACTCTATCTAGTGCACTGGGGACCTCTAGCAGTTTTTAGTATTGTGTTGTAGGCCCCCTGAGACTTTTTTCCAGCAAAGCTAGAAGACCTTCCCTTGTCAAAAGTTGCCAAACCACACCCAACACCTGTGGGTCAAGTATCAGTCATCGTGCAACTGCTACTCTCTACTGACAATAGCAATATCACTTAGACTTATATACCGCTTCACAGTGTTTTACAGCCCTCTCTAAGGGGTCAGCAGAGTCAGTTACAGAGTCAGCATACTGCCCCCCAACAATCTGGGTTCTCATTTTACCGACCTCGGACGGATGGAAGGCTGAGTCAACCTTGAGCCAGTGAAATTCGAACTGCTGAACTGCTGGCAATTGGGAGTCAGCAGGATCAGCCTGCAATACTGCATTCTGTTTGCCAGCCTCCACACAACCGCATTCAGAGAGGAATCTGCTATAACTGTTATAATAAAGCAGTGGCCTTAAACTTTCCTTCATGATCTAGAACCTATAGATAACTTAAGAGAATGGATTTCTCACCCAGGTACTTTGGCCTCAGGATCTTGACTATTGTATAATAAGTAGCCAAGCCAACAGAGGGCGCTCTCATTCAAGGTGAGATAATAAACATACTTGGCTGGTTGACATCCCCCACCTGGCCTGCTAATAACATCCTCACCAGTTTGCCAGAAGATAGTAGGTTGCCTTGCCAAAACCCAAAGGAATTCTTTCTAACTTGCAAGGGTGATTTTAGTGGACTATAAAAAAACGTATTGCCCACACTGCTCTTGGGAGAAAGTAATCGAATAAAACTCAGCACTCTGGGTTTTTTCCCCCTTTTTGCACAAGCATGTGAATAAGTGTGAGCAGCCCAAATTAGCTTACAAAGAGCCTTTCAGCAAGCAGGACAACCCAGGGGCGCGATGTAAATTCCTTTCCTTAGTGTTTTCTTTAAGAGAGATTTACTGCTGGGTGTGGATCTAGCAGCTGCCAAGTTTGTGTCTCCTCACGTCAGGAGAGTGGGAACCAAAACCCTGGGCTGGCACCACACCCAGACGCTGCCATTGCTTTCAGAACAGGCCCAGCAGCTTGGATGGCCTAGTCTTTGGTAACTGCCTCACATTCCCAGTGCCTCCTACCTTTACTGGGTGTGATAGAGGGAAGCTTCTTTGGTGTGGATCCTGGGGTAGCCCAGGTTGAGCCTGCATCAGCAGAATTCCTCCCAGAGAGGTATTTCCTGCCCTGTCAGCAAAGTGTCCTCATGGCATGAAGATGCCTTTTAGTGGAAAAGAGCTATTGTTCCAGCCAGCTGGTTAATAGTCTGTCCACTTTACCATGGAGACGCAGAGATACAGAGTCAGAAAAGAAGGAGCTTTCAGCATGATAGTTCTTTGGAATCTGCAGATCTTGACAACGTGATAACGAGGAACAACGCATGTCCCCCCACTCTGCCCAGCCACTTTATCTGTGTTAGAGATTATGTGCATGTCCTTTGGACTCCAATGACCATACTGAATTGTTGAGAAAATAATGGTGTAATCATTGCAAGTCTTTGCAATGAAGACATTTGAATTTTACACTGGATGGAATTTGTTATATCACTGCAATAGAAACACGATGACAGTACGTTATTTTGGGGGGGGAGAGAAAATGGGTCCATCTAATAAGTGAGATGGGCAGCATAGAAATTTAATAAACAAATAAATATACTTGCATCTTTTTCTTTTATAGGACCTTTGCTCTTGCATTTATTAACTGGATAAAATCTCAAAAATGCAAAAGATTCAACCCACTTCCATATTTTAAGCAACTTCTCTGTTACAATAAATAATTGGTGTAAAATCAGAGAAAGCACATTAAGTGTTTCTTTAAAACTATCTTCCTTTAAGGGTTAGGGTTAGGGTTAGCCTACCATAGTTAGCATACACAGTTGTACTCCATATTATCCCTACATTGAGCCTAAAATACATTAGGTTACAAGAAGTGACCAGGCCTCAAGTCCCCAGTTTGCCACAGGGACAGGGACAATTACATGTGAAATTGGATTTGGGTTTCCTCAATCGAAAACCATAATTTAAGTCCAATCTTCTTCTAGCTTGTATTCCATCAAAGTCCTGGACTTCAACTTCTAGAATGTTCAACTACTATGGCCCATAAGTTAGTTGAAGGATATGGAACTGAAGTCCAACTGCTATCTGAGTAGCAGCAAGTTTGGTGAAGGACTGGCTGACTATTATATTATTCTTATTTTTTGGACTCTATGGCTTTACCTCTCTTCTTATAGGCTGGATTTTATAGATCATAATATGATCACTGCATGGTCCTAAATTGTGGAAAGATGTGAACACAATGGCAAAGGTGATCCCATCCAGTTCTGTTAAATTCCATCCAGTTCCCAAACATATGCAGGAAACACTAACACATTGTCCAGGAGCTGAAGACTGAAAACAAGATATCAATTGTGCCTCAACTATCTTCTAACTGGTGCTAATTCACCCATTTTAGATCAGCTGGACCAGGTCAGAACCAATTCTGATCAAGTCCAGCTTTTCTAAGGTAGGGACCAAATGTCTGGGTTCTGTAAAGGTTGATTTTAAGACCAGTGCAATTTTGGCCACAATTGAAAGCAGCAAAGGAAAGTTGGAGGTGAACACTTTTTAACATGGTGGAAACCAGAGCACAATCTTTCTGGATTCATTGTGAAGGGACCTTGCAATTAATCAATGAGTTTATATTGTCAGGGAAAAGTGATCTTGGGTAGGATTCTGCAGGGGCCTAAAATGTCCCATGAAGCAAACTCCAGCACATGTAGGGATCAGAAGAACTGGCTCAGTGCCAGCCAGAAAAGCTTCTTCAAAGCAGGAGTAACCTGGCATCTGCTGATTGGCTGATCATTTTGCGGGCTGACAAATGGAATATCTGGGCTACTCCTTCTGGGATTAGCACACAGGTCACTTGGCATCCTGTGAAACCTCACAACGTCAACCTGACTCACCTCATCTGGCAGGTGGCCATCGCCCTCCCCTTTCCCTGCCCACCCAAGCATTCTCCCAAGCTGGGACAAGCTGAGTCAGGAACTTCGCTCTGATTCAGCCCCACCCTACTCCCCTCCCTGCTTGTACAGCTGGAATGAACTGGTTTAGCTGCCCATCGTCAGCAAGATTGGAAAACCTAAGCCACAAACTCTTGCCTGGGAAAACAGGAGGAGAAAGTTAACCCTCCCAATGCCAGGAGAATGGCCAGGTGGCTGGCCAAAAGACAGATGTTTGCTTACTAGAGTGGTGGTTATTTCTCCAGAGTCTCCTAGTGCCAGATGTTTTAATTTCTTACCCTCATAGCGACTGATATTTCCCCTCCACCTAATCCTTCCCAAATAAGATCAATTGTGTTGTTGTTGTTGTTGTTGTTGTTGTTGTTAGTTGCGAAGTCATGTCTGACCCATCACAACCCCATGGACAACGTTCCTCCAGGCCTTCCTGTCCTCTACCATCCCCCAGAGTCCATTTAAGCTCACGCCTACTGTTTCAGTTATTCTATCCAGCCACCTCGTTCTCTGTTGTCCCCTTCTTCTTTTGCCCTCAATCGTTCCTAGCATTAGGCTCTTCTCCAGTGAATCCTTCCTTCTCATTAGGTGGTGTTTGAGTTTCATCTTCAAGATCTTGCCTTCTAAAGAGCAGTCAGGGTTGATCTCCTCTAGGCAGTAGTCTGATTCAAGTAATTTAACAACCGGTTCTCTGCCCTAATGATTTCTTCCAACAACCAGTTCACCAAACTGCTCAGAAAGTTAACAACCGGTTCTCCCGAAGTGGTGTGAAGTGGCTGAATCCCACCACTGCCTCTACGACTGACCGGTTTGATCGCCTTCGAGTCCAAGTAACTCACAGCAGTCTTCTCCAACACCATAGTTCAAGATCAATCATATCATGTTAGAAACTGAAAGCCAGGTAGACTTCCTCTTCTTAGAATGGTACGAAATGAAGGCGTTCCAACTTCAGCCCTTTCTGTCCAAATTTGTCTCCTTGGGGAACTGTGTGGCCTACTGCAGATTCTCTCTGTCCACAGCACTGAATTCCGCTGTACCTGTAAATCTTTGGCCTGGTTTGTTGGGCTCCACAATTCCACCAGACAAACTGCAAATAACATGGTGACCTGCAGCTAAATTGCAAAGCAAGCTTAGCAAAGGTAGTTAAATTATAGTTCTGCAAAATAGGGCTATCATTATTTATTACTTTTTTTTAGACACCCTGTTTGTTTGAAACGAGAACAATGCTCATTTGGTACGTTGACCAGACAACGTACCAAGGCACACATTTCTAAGTTCCAGAGTGTTCAGGTAATAAAAAGATTTCTTATTTCTGTTAAGGCCCATAGAAGCTGTGCTCATTTTGAAAATTATCTTCCTTTAAAGGAGACTTCAAAAATTTAGGTAGCAACCAGATGGAGTGGATAGGGAAATCCGGGAGGTAGAATTCAGCAATTCTGGAGGACACCACACTAGAGGAGATCGCCTTAATTCAGATAGTCATCTCCAAACTATGATCATTAGGAGATCAGAGATCTAATACTTCATAAAATTATATGGCCAGAACCTGGAAATAGGAGCGAGGGGAGTATCCAGTCCAGCGACAATGTAGAATTCTTCAATCAAAGCTTCACTAATATGATTAGCCTTGCACTTAAAACCATGGTCCTTCTAATACAGAATGAACAAGATGAAAAGAGACAACCAATGAGGTGTAATGGTTAAAATACTGGATTAGGTGCAGGGAGACCCATATTCCAGTCCATCCCAATCACAGAAGCTCATGGAATGACTTCAGGTCATCCACTGTCCCTTAATTCAATCTACCACACAAGGTTATTGTTGTGGAGGACAACTGGAGGAGGCAGAGGTCTCAGGGCAGGGGTCAAAATGATGTAGAAAATGGTATTGTGCTGTTGCAATACCAGCTCTGCCCCTTTGAGACATACATAACCAAAGCTTGCATTGCAAGTCCGCAACCCTGCTTTGGTCATGTTCATGAAAGTGTAGGATTCTGTACCTCTGGGAAGGATCCAGGAAGGCCTCCTTGAAGTCCTGAATGAAAGAGAGGATAACAGTGTAACAAATAATTGAATCAAATACATTATAGGCTTAGCCCAAAGTGGCCATCCTGAAACCTAGAATGGGCTCTGAGTGCACATGTACGGGTAAGACCTATAGTTGCATAGTTTTTTTTATGCACACTGATAACTTGAAATGCTCCTCAAATAAGTCCCCCCTCCCTTTTTTTTTCAAACATTCCTGCCCTTAATTTAATATATTGGCCATCATTTCAACCACGAAGGCCACCACCACGCTCACTTTCTTTAACTGCTGAAACAGGCCCAACCCATTTCTGACAACAAAGCCCAATTCTTATGGTGTGAGCTGCTAATTGCCAGCTGGATTCCATCCTCCCTGTTCAGACCTGCTCAGGCAAAACTCCCTCGCCCCACCCCATGGCTCAGATGCCTGGAAGCAAACCGAAAATGCTGAATTAGGCTGGGAAGGCAGCGTATTTTTCAAAAGCTCAGCAGAAAAGCTCTGACTCCAGAGGCTGTCCCTGCACCAACTGGGTGGGAGACTCCGAAGTCTTCCTTTTCTTTAACTTTCCTGTTCAGATCTTGAATCTCGGGAAAGTTTCAAACTTCCCAATTCTCTGATTTGATCCCCTGCTTGTATCGATCTATTTCACCCAAGAAATCGGCTTCAGTTTCCAGGACCTTGAGGTTCTCCAGCTAAATCAAATTGCAACGGCTAATGGGTCTGTTGCTGTGGCCCAGTTTCCAGCCTGTTACTCCTCTTCCCAATATCCACCAAACCACAGATCCCAGAGCCACATAAAGGCAATGGCTGAAAGGAGAAGAGGCCTAGCTTCATCCAACAGCTCAATAATTGCAGTGCTGCATTCATAATTCAGTCCAAGGGCTAAAAGTCCCACAGCCGCAGACAGCAGGCTTAGCAGATAAATGCTTATGGTGTTATTGAGGTTTTTCTTATTGTAATAAAATAGTTATTACAATAATCATCCTTCTGGTAATAACTATCCTTCTCACATGGAAACCTGGGCAAATTGCGTTTGCAGATACTCCATTTGTACTACCAATGCAAATAGAAAGATTAATTGGCTCTCCCACTCAATAAGTGAAACAACAGGTCAATATGTGGACACAGAGCCATTCGGGAGCAGCACCAATGCTGTGTCAAAGAGGCTATGTGGTATGGCTGGTGTGTACCAACTCATTGGCCTTAGTTGTGCAATTCCCCCAAATGTTTGGCAAGACCCACTGTGGCCCCCAGCCTAAAACGTTGTTTTGCCGGAAGCGGTGACAGTCAAAGCACTCTAAAACTGATACACGTTTGAATGAGATGGGTCCATCAGTTCTTTGGAAGACATTGTCTTCATGCTCATTCTCTTGCAATTGTTATCCAACCAGAAGGCAGTGTACCACCTTGGGATTATTTATTTGCTAACATTTCTTCCAAAAGAAATGGTTATCTGGTTTTGAAAGATGCAAGATAAGTTTAAGGTATCACCAGGTGTGCTTCCAAATCTGTGTGAGAGATTATTTGGGGCCGTCCTCAACACCCACCAGTTCAAGGTATCACTAGGCCTGTCTATAATACACCTGGGCAAATGAAGAAGTGCTGCTTACCACATTTCCAGCAGCACATGTTTCAAATCAATACACCAAGTAGCCAATATTGCTGAATCTATTTTAAATGCAGGTACTGTAAATTAAGGCTAACCGTTTTTTCCCCCTCTGTTTTAATCTATGTACAAAGGTAAACTTTGGATTCAGGACAAAGTTCTGGAATGAATATACCGGTACATAGAGCAAATTCAAAGTCATTTTTTTTTAATGAAGCAAATTAGAGTAGTACAATTTATGACATCTTTTTTTTTTAATCTGATCAATAACAAGCCATTTCTGGGTGCATACAAAAAAAAAAGCAACATGTTGAATTTAATTGGCTGTCATTCCCCAGAAAGGTTTTCTCATTCTCTTTGACGGTTGGAATGAATTACAGGATACATTGGTTTAATTGAGGAGAAAAATAATGTGTGTAGATTGTCTAAAAAAACAACATAGTTGTAGGCAGCAGACTTTTTAATAGTCTTACAGGGGAAAGGGCAGGTGTTCTAAGTATACAAAACAGAATGGCCATTCTAAAGGCTCATCTACATGTTCACTTGCTGTGCTTAAAAAGGCCCCATTAATCATTTCTGAAGGCATGTCCCTCGGATGTTGCCTTCAGCTCATTGAAGCCTGCTACTAAAGCAGCTCAAAGTTGGAAGTTAATGTGTGGAAACAGAGCTTTCCCTCTTCCATTGGCACAAGAGTTCCTATGTGGAAAACCCAAGGCCCTAGGACAGTGTTGGCGAACCTTTTCAGCACTGAGTGCTGAAACTGGAGCACGCACATGCATGCAGGGGAGTGCCGGAAACCGGAAGAGCAGCTCCTTGGCGCAATGTGCATGCCGGGAAGCTGAGCTTCTGGTTTCCAGCATGCACATGCACGCCCGTCACCTGGTCTTCTGGTTTAAGGCATGCATGCATGCACATAGACCAGCAGATCTTCGAAGACATGCACGCCAGAACCCAGAAGAGCAATGGGCAACGGCTGGTGTGCCTGGAGAGATGGCTCTATGTGCCACTTCCAGCACACGTGCCATAGGTTTGCCATCACGGCCCTAGGAGGAAGGTCCTTGGGATGAAGCAATCTGGATTGGCAATCCACTGTGCTACAATTGATTTGGCTGGTCTGTTTTAGAACCACCTTCTCCCATTTTGTCACTGGGCTCTTTATGTTCTGCCTTTTATAGGCAATATTGACCTCATGCTACAGAATGGTTGCTATTTCAGAGCAAGAGTTCCTTTCACACAAATGAAATCTGGTTACTTGAACTCTGCCTTTTCAACAATTATCTCCTGACTATACAGTAACTAGATTGCACAAATCTAGTCAGCCACTTATAGGCTTCCAAGAGAGACAGAAAATTGTCATTGCTGCCATCTTGTAGGCAACAGGTGGATAATCCTCAAGCAAAAAAAAAAAAGGGAGGGGGGTATAATTGGTTGGATGGAGTACCCAGTAAGTACAAGCACCATCCCAATACATGTTCTGTATAGCAATGGACGGCAACTTTTCCAGTAGTGAAATTCAATTTTTTTTTACTACCGGTTCTGTGGGCGCGGCTTGGTGAGCACGGCGGGGGAAGGATACTGCAAAATCTCCATTCCCACCCCACTCTGGGGCCATCCAGAGGTGGTATTTGCCAGTTCTCTGAACTGCTCAGAATTTCCGCTACCAGTTCTCCAGAACCTGTCAGAACCTGCTGCATTTCACCCCTGAACTTTTCCCACAGTGACATTGGGCAGGCTTGGAATTTCCACCAGGGAAACCACCCATCATTACCCTTACAGTGTCTCATGACAGAACGGTACTGACAGAGCTGGGTCCACCCCTGATCTGGATGTGTTTTAAAATAATGCTGTAGAATCAGCACTATTTTGCTGACTGGCTTCCTCCTGGCTCTGGGACAGGTGAAAAGGGGCTGTGGGAATGAGCCCTAAGATTAGGCAATTGAAATAGCTGCATGCATTGAACCCATTTCTTCAGAATTGTTCATTTGGTTAATTCAGATGGCAATGGTGGCAGATTTACATGTCTTATCCATTCACTCAGGGAAGCTCTGCCATTAATTGGCTTGAATTTATTTGAGTAAATGACTGTCCCACATTTGCACTCAATCGATGAAAGCATCGCTCGGGAGATCTGCAAAGGACAGTGGTGGGTACCCAATGGCCTGGCATTTCTCCCCTCTATCATTCCGAGACTGCGACCTACACTGCATAAATGTCTCTCTTGTGCTCAGGGTGTGTCACCTATGATGCCAGGTTGAAAATTCGGGCAGGGCACACTTAGGAAAATGGCAGCCTGATCCCAGAGACAAAGCCATATCCACAAGCACATGCATACTTCGTGTCATGTCTCCGCCCTGCCATGCCAATACCTTTAATTGAAGACTGCCAGAATATTTGATCACTCCTTTAATTAAACGAGATTACAAGCGCTGGCAGAGCCTTGTACCTTTCAGATCCTGGGGGCAGGTACACAACATTCTGCTGTTCTCCTTGTGCTTGTGCTAACAGGAAAAGTCCTGTCTGCTTGTAAAGGACACACTCATGGAAGAACCCCAATAGTCCCTCTGGTCCTTTGGGGATCTGGCCAATATCATAATTTCTCTGTATCTGAAGATAGAGAGGTGACAGAAGAACTCCATGGCATTCCAAGATCTGGGAGGGAAATGTGGAACAGCCTGAGAGGCTTAGGTAATGCCAGAAATCAGCAAAGTTTCCCTTTATATATACTCAGTAATATTTACAATAGCCCTTTAGGACAGGCAGACATTGTTAGCTTCCTTTCGCCACTTCAAACACAAGAATGGCAGCTTGCCTCCAAGCCTGGTTGTGCATTTCTGGGGACCGCAGTGACATCCGGATTGTTGGCCTCTTGGCTTATTTTTGTGCTTTCCATACTACGCACCCGATGGGCCCCTAATGCAAAAACGTACTAGAAGGAAAGTGCCCATCCTCTCTTTTATGCACAAGCGGCAGTCAGCCAGTCCAAATCTGCTAATCTGCCAAACAAAACTGTTATTACTGCTGAGTGAGTTTTGTGGATACAGCAGGGACTGGAGCCGTTCTGCTCCCGAGATGATAGTGGAAGCTTCAAGAAGATACATGCAGGGAGGAACTTTTAGGAGGCTGCTCTTTGTATTCTCAGTCCTTCTCTGAAACGTAAGAATGGTTTCAAAGAATATAGCCCTTCTTCCTGAAAAAGCGGCTTTTCTTCTTGCATAGATTAAAACAAATATTAAAAATGAAAGAGTATACCTAACAGGCATTTCCTTGGGCCGCATCCTCCGATTCTGTTTTATTACAATTGCAGAAAGAAATGATCTATTCCCAAAGTGGCAGAAAACCTGATGGTTACTGAACTCATTCCTCCTCGCTGCACCCCAGATTTCCTCAGTGCTTGTCAATCAAGGTTTATATTGTTCATGAGTACCTAGAGCAGATCCAATCGTGTGTTCTGTCCATATTCTGAAGCTATATAGGCAACGTTATCCAATTTGCCTCTCCTGACAACTGAATATCCTTCCATTAGAACATGGAAGGATGTGATTCCCCTTTTCTCCGCATTGGCTATGGCTGTAGTGCAAAGAAGAGAAAGGGATGAGGGGCAGGGGTGGTTCTACTTACCTTTACTACCAGTTCACATGTGCACTTGCTTTGCGCATGTACACACTTCTGCGCATGCACAGATCATCCATGATTATGTCTGGGCAGGTGGGCAGAGCCTTCCGCCGCTTTTACTACCAATTCGCAAGAACCGGACCGACCCGGGAGCAACCCACCACTGGTGAGGGGGATGTTGTTGCCTAAGTCTGCTCAAGTGATATAGGAGTTCATCCCGTGCTTTGCTAATTGTGACTCAGTTTTACTGTGATTCTCCAACAGGTTGCTCACGAGCATCAACCCACCTAACAAAACGTCCTTCAGGTAGGTATCCTGCCTCACCGTTCTTTAAAAATATGCCTTTTCTTTTATTCGTTTATTTTAAAGGAAGGTAGCCACAGCTATAGCAAAACGCTGCCTCAAAAGGAAGGAAATAAGAGTGGTGGGTATCTGCAACCCAATGCTTGGTTTACAAGGGAACTTAGAAAAAATAAAGTCAAAGCTAAACCAAGGTGGTTGAGTGTATCCAAGAGGGGAAGAGGAACAATGCGGAAGAACCTCATGAGGTTCCTTTCTTGTTCATGGAAGCTTTCTGATTGGCTCCTCCCATCATGGCAGCCCTGGAGTTGGAGGAGAATGTCCATGATATGCTCTCAGAATTCCAAATGTGCCCATTGGCTGCAAAGGTTTGGCACTCCTGAGTATGTGTGATGAAAACAGGCACATCTGTCTATGCTTGTTCGTTTTGCGTAATTCCTTCCACTGGTACAAGCCAAAAGTGAGAATGAGAGAGAAAGAGAGAGAGAGATGGTGAGAGCTAATTACACAGTTCTTGAAATCTCTCTCATTTCTGAGATGGTGCCAGGCCTTTCATCTTTCCATTCGTAGTTGTAAGAGATATCTATCATGTCAGTGATAGGGACATACAATTCTATGCTGACTATAAAGATAAACATTCATCCTTCCTCAATTAACCCTACATAGAAGCCACTATTGAGAAGGTGAAACAGCACCCACCAAAAATGACTGCCTTCCCTGTGAACCACATTTGAGATTTTCTACATTAACTCCTTTATAGAGCTTGTGTACTCTATGTGCAGTCTAGGGCAGTGATGGCTAACCTTTTTGCCATCACTGCCCTAGACTGCAGTGCCAAAAGCAGGGGGAGTGCAGGGGGGTCGTGCATGCGCCCTACCTTCCCGTGCAGGCATGCATGAACCCCCCCCCCGCTCTCCCCGTTTTTGGCATGCGATGGCACAGTGGCCCTGTTTTTCGCCCTCCCCAGGCTCCAGAGCCTTTCTAGGAGCCTGGGGAGCGTGAAAACGGCCTTCCCCACCCTCTGAGGCCCTCTGGAGGCTGGAAATAGCCTGTTTTCCTACTTCTGGTGGGCCCAGAAGGCCCGAAAATGGAGTTGAGCTTGCGTGCCCACCAATATGGCTCCATGTGCCATCTGTGGCACGTGTGCCATAGGTTCGCCATCACGGGTCTAGGGGATCTGGCTGGAGTGTTTTCTCGGCCCTATTGATGACTGAAATGTTTCAATCTTGCTTACACCTCCAAAGTCAGACATGCAAGAGCTGGTGTGTCAGTTCCATGGAAGCCCTGGCATGCTTGCCTGCCAAAAAAGGAAGACTCAGAACATTCTTAGGACTGGAGAAAATGTTCTACTTCTGGTTCTGGTGGGGATCCCAGAACGGACACAGGGGCAGTGAAGAGGAAGCCAACAAGTCCCTTGGGAAAAGAGGAGGCCTGTGACAGCCATGGAAGCACCTTAAACAGTTTTCCCCACTATCATAACTAGGCAAAGAATTCCTAGAGTAGGGTTACTGCTGGTCCTGATATCAGACTGGGGAGGTTGTATTTCCCAGGCATAAAACCCTTTCCCCCACCCCCCCAAAAAAATTGATTTTGGAGTTTATCCCTGTCCCATCCCATCTCAGAATGTCACACTCCTTAACTGCAAAGAGCCAAACTACACACAACACATTTGCAATTGCATGTGAGAGCGAGCACTTGGATTTTATGGAGTGGGGGAATGTCCCAGTGCAAAATCCTACTCCTCAATGGAATGGACCAGAACTCTCTCAGATAGATTTGCCCTAGAAAGGTATCACTCATCTATCACTCATAGAGCCTGTACAAGTGGGAACCATTCATTGTACAGTGACTCTTTGATAGTAAAAAGAAAATTAGATGCCAAGTTGATTTTTTTTTAAAAAAAAATTGAGACTATGTCAAACTTTGAATCTTTAATGGCTTGGAGCATGATGGAACCTGCAATTCCCAGCTAATCATGAGCAGTTGCAAAAAACCCTCAGTTTCTTCACAATAGAAGAGCTGTTTAGAATCCATGTGTGTGACCCCAAGTTCTCTCTTTCCTCCAGAGAGAAATTTCTCCAGTCTGGATCTTACATCCTTTTGGCCACAATGTCCTCTAAAAAACGCAAAGCATCCTTTTGCCCACCTTGCTGGAAGATCTCTGCATAAAGTCAGTCTTTGGGACTTGAAAGCCATTTTCTAGTCATCTGTCATTCCATTACATCAGCCTGGCTCTAGGTGGCAGCAGTAGACTATTTGGGGTTAGCCAGGAATCTCTAAAACTAAGTAAAGCTCCCTAACGCACTGCGGGATGTTTCGGATTGCAACCTCAACAAATCCTCGGACGGCAACTTTGGGATGCTTCCATCTGCTTTGAGAAGATGCACTTCTAAGTTTTCCATGTAGGCAAAGAAGTTTGCAGAGAGGGTGTCAACCTTAGCCTTTTAGGTTCATGCATCTGCTCATGTTGTGTAACTTAAATAAACCCTGGTGGGCATGGGCAACATTCCTTTGTGGACAAGTGGGAATATTCTCACCAACTTCTCCAACGAGCCTTCCATCCTCATCCTTTGTACCCACTGAGGTGAACTCTATAGTCCATGAAAGTTTGTGCCGTAATAATTTAAGTCTCTGAGCTGTTGCTTCTACTGGGACGAACGCCTCCAAAATCATGGGATGGAAAGGTGGCAATGCATTTCTTTTCCTCTTCTGCCCTCCAGTGTTTCATGTGAACTTTGCATTCCTTGGCCTGGCTTTCCATTTTCTGGAAAACAACAACACTACTCCACCCTTCTGCCAGAAAGGACTTTCAACCAGCAGTCAAAAGAACCCAGCTTCCTGCCTCATACTTAAAATCTAAAAAGAGGTAGCACCAAAGGAAAAGGGGTGAGAAAAAGGGCTAAATAAAGTGCCTTCATTCTTATAGGGGGTTGAACAGTGACCTTCCTTAGAATAACAGAATCACAAGCTAAAAGAGGCTTCTTAATGTTTGCCTGCTTCCCTCTCTCTCTCCCTGGCGTAAGAATCCACATACAAACATCTCAGATGGATGGTCTACTAGAATTGATACTCAGTTGCATCACGTGACATATCACGATGTTTTTTGCCTTTGCGGAGCTGGTGTGGGCATGGCCAGCACGTGTCGCATCCGGCCCATAGGCCGCCAGTTTAACATCCTCCTAGAAGACTCTAGCTTCTGCTTGAATTTATCCAGCTGGGAACACATGAAATTTGGAACATTTTTCTAGCACTTAAGCAGAATCTGCCATCCTGCAACTTAAATTCTGTGCTCTGCCACTGGAACAATAAAAAAATAGATGGCCAGGCCAAATGGACAGCAAGCTGGGATGGAAACCATTCAAGGCAAGAAAGATAAGGAAATTGCTGGTCCCTCAACTCAACCGGTCACGTAGTTCAGCTTTCAGTTTAATTTCCCTTCCAGTTTAAGCTCTCCATCAATTTCATGAATTGGCTTCAGAAATCCTTTCAAAGGAGAAAACAGTTCAAAAATAGCCAAGAGATCCCACTTGTCAAAATGTGGAAGGCAATGCCTCTCCATCAATTTCTACTCCTTTCATACCAGTACGTGAGATCCTATAACACATGCACAAAAGGGGTGAAACTTGCATTGTGTCACAGCAACACTCCTGTCAAACTTTTGCTTCCCCTTCCCACTTCTGATAGACCCTGCTGTTAAAGAACCCTGAAATGTCCTATGATTCAGATCAGAGGTGAAATCCAGCAGGTTTTGACAGGTTCTGGAGAACCGGTAGTGGAAATTTTGAGTAGTTCAGAGAACCGGCAAATACCATCTCCGGCTGGCCCCAGAGTGGGGAGGGAATGGGGATTTTGTAGTATCCTTCCCCTGGAGTGGGGTAGGAATGGAGATTTTGCAGTATCCTTCCCCTGCCATGCCCACCAAGCACACCATGCCGACCAAGCCACGCCCACAGAGCCGGTAGTAAAAAAATTTGGATTTCACCACTGATTCAGATGTGCATAAAGCAATGGTAAATGACTAGGATGAAATACATTTTTCCAAATTATATGCCACTTGCAATCATCTCAGGAAATGCTGGGAAAATGGATTGCCCCTCTAAAGAAGTCTGAGTAATGATCTAAATCAGGATGTCAAACTCAAGGCCCAAGGGTCGGATCCAGCCCATGGGGTGCTTAGATCTGGCCTGTGGGGGCACCCTGGAAACAATGAAGGACTGGCCCATGGTACCTCTGCCATGGTAGCAGGAGGCTGTCACAGCCAAAAACGGAGCTCGGGAGCCCATTTTCTCTGGCAGAGCACTCTGGCCACCACAGGTGCCCCCGACACAAGGATGTCGAGCTGACCACGCCCACCTTGGCCACACCCACCCCAGCCCCCAAGGTCAAACACAACCCTGATGCAGCCCTCAATGGAATCGAGTTTGACACCCCCTGATCTAAACGTATAAAGTCTCTTGTTTTCATTACTTATTTATTTTGATTGTTTATTTGGTTGATTGATTATGTGCAATCAAGTCATTTCAATAAAAGAAAATATCTCTAGCTCATAGTTGAACTGTGGAATCCCTGGTGCTCTCTGAGCTTGGCTGTTTTCTTGCAGATGTTTCATTACCCAACTAAGTAACGTCATCAGTACTTCAACTAAGTCATTGTCTATGCTTACTAATCACATAGATAGATTTTCTCTATAACAATCTGTCTCTGCTAAATGCCAACAAATTTTGTCCTCTGTTTAAACCTGGAGTCCAGGAGGAGCTGCAAGTCCAATGCCAACTCTTTTGGGGGGAGTGAAGTCACATCTGGAATAACTACTAGGACCTATGTTTCTGTTATAGCAACTTGATCTGGGAGGGATTTAATATTTTCTTTGTCAGATATATACTGATGGTCGTGCTCATTCAGTCTATGCGGAA
>WNWU01000036.1:9742251-9752702 GCA_012654045.1 Ptyas mucosa
GTGTGTGTGTGTGTGTGTGTGTGTGTGTGTGTGTGTGTGTGTGTAGGGAGTGTGTGTGTGTGGGTGGGTGGGTGTCAGGGAAGCTCAGAAACAGGTTATGCAAACAAATGTCATCGAAGGCAAAATTAAACATATTCCATATAATATCAAATGTCATCTACGTAGGTAAAATTCAACATTCTAATTCACCTCATCAGTTGCTATAGCAACGTTGCCCCAAGTATTTCAAAAATTGTGCCTTGGAATTTTATGTAGAAAGGTTGGTTTTACAGGTTGGTCCTTCATTTACAATCACAATTGGGACCAGAATATTGGTCACTAAGGGATGTGGCCATTAAGCAAATCATCAGATAACCAGATCCAGTTTTATTACTATTTTTACCACAGTTATTTAGTGAATCATAGGATTGTTAAGTGAATCTGGCTTCCACAATTGACTTTACTTGTTGGAAACTGGCTGGGAATGTCACAAATCATGACCATGTACTTCAGGGGTGTCAAACTTGCGGCGTTATGTTGTCCTCACGGGACGTATCACAACTTTTTCCCTCTTCGCTAAACTGGGGGTGGGCGTGGCCAGCGTGTGATGCATCCGGCCCATGGGCCGCAAGTTTGACATCCCTGATGCATTTGCAAGTGGCCGCAACCAACGTAAATGTGAGCTGGTTGCTAAGTACCCAATGTGATCACATGACCTCAGGCATGGTTCCACAGTCATAGCTTCAAGAAGAGGTTGTAAATCACTTTTTCAGAGGTCATTGTAACTTTGAACCATTGTTAAGCAAACAGTCATAACTCAAGGATTATTTGTATTGTTAACAAAAAATGAGTCATAGAAAATAAGGAGGCCTTATGGGATTTTAAATACAAACCAACAGACAGCTGAAAAACAATATATCAAATGTTACTACTTTAAAAAGAAAAATGTGTGATGCTTAAATACAGTAATACTAGGAATTGTTGACCAAAAACAATTTTTTTAAAAAAATGGGTTTGCAAATTGAAGGGCTTTGGGGAAAAAAAGTAAACTACAATACCCAATAACTGGATTTCTTAGAATGATACCAAAAGGATCTAGCAAATATTTGGATTTCAATGCCCTGGACTTTACACCACTGGCTGCATACATTAAAAAAGATAAAAGCAGATAAGCAAAAAAATTTTAAAAATTAAAAATGATCATAGAATCATAGGACTGGAAGGGACCTTGGAGGACTTCTAGTCCAACCCATTTTGTGTGGAAATACATTAAAAGCCTCTGCTGCAACAAATTCCAAAATCTGCCTCCTTGTGTAAAAAGGAAGCCTTTCCATTCATTTTTTAGGGTTAGATTTGACAGTGGGAGTGATGCATTCAGTACACATTGATTATAACATTTTTCTGTCATTTTATAACTCTGATTGTTATTGTTATTTGAATTAATTAATTTCTATTATCCCATGAATTGGAGGAGGAAGAAGAGGAGGACTCTCAAAGTGGTGGGAGTTCTAGGATCTTACCATTGACTCATCCTTCTGGTCTCTATCATGTTTAACATTGTCTCCAGGGGTGGGATTCAGCCGATTCAGACCGGTTCGAGTGAACCAGATGGTAATTTTATGTCCAGTTCAGTGAACTGGTAGTTCCAATGACTGGGTGGCCCCACCCCGCCCTGCCCCTCCCAGGAGTGGCCTGTTTTGGATCCCAGGTAAGTGCAGGGGGCGCGTGGAGCCCATGGAGGTGGAAAACGGGCCCTCCACAACCCATTTTTGCTCCCAGGAGGTTTCAGGGAGGCCTCCTAGGCCCAAAATTAGTACCTTCCAGCTAAGTGAGAAGCCTTGCAGTCTCTCCTTAATTCAGCTCTGCCTACTAGAGAAAAAAACAAATCAATTCTGCCTTCGTTTGCTCTTCTTTAAGCTCCCAGAAGGAATTACAGCTCATGCATACACAAGTACAAAAGTCTTAAAAACTTTTGTTTTAAGCGGCACCCCTCCCCGCCACCCATTTTTGCTCCCAGGGGGGGTGCAGGAGGCAGAGTGCTGCCTGTCACACTCCCTGGCCACGCCCACCATGGTCATGCCCACCCAGCCAGCCATTAGGGCAGAGAACCGGTTGTTAATTTATTTGAATCCCACCACTGATGGTCTCACTAAGACAATCTCACTAGTGAGATGTTATCTCAGTTCTCTGATTCAGCCATCACATCACTAATCCTATTACATTTGGATTAAAAATATAAAATAGGCAGCCCTTAATATTGGGGCTGGGCCAAAATTAGGTAAAGAAGGGGCTTGGAAGGTAGAAATGTATCATCCTGAAGGATACTGATATTCCATTCCTGTTTGATATTTTCAGCAATGTTTGGGGTCACCAAAAATACATACACTGTTATGCTCACAAAAAATCTTCCACACTAAACCAGATCTGCCTGTAGGAAGTCAACATCTTTTGAGCAACATCAACAAAGTTGGGTATCTTGGAAGTCATTCAGAATATGCAAAATCCTGTAGCTGAGGACCAAATTGAGCATGTGATGGCACATGACACTAGAAGATGTCAATCCTGGCAGATTATTTTACTTCCTGGACTTAAAAAAAATGGAATTATTAATTGCATGAGAAAATATAGTTTTCTTGTCAGCCTAGTGAAATAATGACTAATTGACATTGGTAGGGAACTTGGTAGGTTCCTTTGAAACGGAAATAATATTAGAAAACAGGTGACTTTTCTCATAGGAAAGTCTTTTCTAAGAAAATGCCAGAGATTTTACACTTTTCCAAGAATTCAACAGGAGTCAAAGTGCTGACAATGTTTAGCAGAGGAAAAGGAGGGAAAGAAATGAAGCCATCTGCTTGAGCCTTTCTTATCAGCCTTTCCTTTCTCTTTTCCGGAAGATAGTTTTTATAACCTCCTATCTGTCAAGGACTTTTTTAAAAAAAAAATCCAAGTGAGTTTTCCATAATGGGGGGAAAAAAGTCTTCTCTCTACACTCCAGCTAAAAAATAAAAACAAAACCTATTCTCAGGATCCAAAGCAACAAAGAAGGGTATGTATTGAAAAACTGAATGTAAGTAGATTCTCCCAAGGAATGGTTAGATCAGTATTTTTCAACTTTGGCAACTGAGGCCAACTGGAGAATTCTGGGAATTGAAGTCCACACATCTTAAAGTTGCCAAGGTTCAACATGGCTGGCTGGGGAAGTCTGGGAATTGAAGTCCACACATCTTAAAATTGCTAAGGTTGAGAAACACTGGGTTAAAACTTCCCTTAGTTTTAGAGAGGCAGAATTTTTCACTCACAACCACTAGAGTATTTTAGTGGAATTGCCCTGCTGCCAGACAGGCTTCCTGGAAGTGATCAGAGCTCATTAGAACTGTAAATTATATAGGCACATAGAGGAGATTCTGAACGTTAAGGAGGCCAATGTTTTATTTATTTTGTACAGCATACCAGAACTCCCTTCCTGAACACAGAAAGTTTAAGAATTACTGCTGTAACCAATCAGGGAGTGCAGAAGAACAAGCACGTTTAACATTTAGCCCTTAATATTAAAAATATGGTACCTGGTACATTGATCCATATTTAACATTTGGGTATGGATTCCGGTAAGCAATGTTCCCTTCACAAGCAGAAATCTGACAAAAGTGGAGTTTCTATCTTTTTAGACTGTGACATTAAGAGTCATTATAGGTACATCACTGAATACAGTATATAATTCTGAACAAAGTTTTATAACAAATGTAGCATTGGAGGTGCCTATTCCACAGTAAATTTTGAGACACATTAAATCATTCAGGCAGGTGTTCCCTACAGGTAGACATGTACCATTACATCTAGCCAAGACATGCAATACCAACTCAAATAAAAATGGATTAGGAGCTGTTAAGTAACACCAGCTGCCTGCAATTACTGCAAGTTCGAATCTCACCAGGCTCAAGGTTGACTCAGCCTTCCATCCTTCCGAGG
Source organism: Ptyas mucosa (assembly GCA_012654045.1). Lineage (NCBI taxonomy): Eukaryota > Metazoa > Chordata > Lepidosauria > Squamata > Colubridae > Ptyas > Ptyas mucosa. Next base: position 9,746,197 of record WNWU01000036.1, read on the forward strand.
TAGGTAAAATGAGGACCCGGATTGTGGGGGCAATAAGCTGACTTTGTATAAAAAAGAACACCACTTGGGGGGGGGGCGAAAGCCCTACTAAGCAGGTATATACAAAAGTATGAAGGCTATTGCATAACGCATTGTAAGCCGCCCTGAGTCTTGGGAGAAGGGCAGCATATAAATTGAACCAATAAATAAATAAGCAAACAAACAAAAAAACAAACAAACAAAAAAACAAACTATAGAACAGCACCAAAAGCTGAGTTTTTGACCGCCTCAAACTATATACTAGACCAGGGGTGGGCAATTGTGGCCCTTTTACAACCTGTGGACTTCAACTCCCAGAATTCCTGAGACAGCCAATTCTGGGAGTTGAAGTCCACAGGTTGTAAAAGGGCCACAATTGCCCACCCCTGTACTAGACACACCACCACCCATGAACATTTTGGATAGCATGCTGGTGGGTGGGTGGGGTTTCTAACTAAGCAAATGCTATAGACACAGGAAATTGTCACATATTGAGACTTACAGTTCTTCGATGAATTATTTCTATGAAAGGAAAAAGATAAAAGTCGGTATTCCCTACAGTCATGCCTGCATTTCTAACAATAACAGAAGACTTACCGCATATTGCAGAATTAGTAAAATGCTATACAATTACTGGTACCTCTTGAGCAGTGGTGGGATTCAAGTAATTTAACAACCGGTTCTCTGCCCTAATGATTTCTTCCAACAACCAGTTTGCCAAACTGCTCAGCAAGTTAACAACTGGTTCTCCCGAAGTGGTGCGAACTGGCTGAATCCCACCACTGCTCTTGAGCAACATGCTTCCAGGGTATTTTAAAAGAGACATAACAGGTGTTTGACTATTAGGAGAGAGAGAGGCTACATTATCTGAAACAAGAGATGATATGATGGGGGAATCCTTCCACATCAGGGGTGAAATTTACTTACCTTCATTACCAGTTCGCAAATGTGAGCATGCGCCTTTTCCACACACGCGCAGAGCCTTTTGCGCATGCGCAGAGGGTCAAAAACGGACGTGATGACATCCAGAGGGGTGGGCGGAGTCTCCCACCACTGGTGCTACCAGTTCACCAGAGCCGGATAGATCCAGCTCAATTTCACCACTGTTCCACATTCAAACATTATCACTACTTGTATATGTAAGGTGACCAGATTTTAAGATTGGTAAAGCGGGACTTTTTTAAAACTTTAAAAAAAAAGACAAATGCCGCGGGACGTGACTTCCGTTTCCAGTAAACTTCTAAAAGGCGGGGCTTCCGACCAGGCTGTCGTTTCTCTTTAAGGCAGGAGTCTCCACAACCTTGGCCACTTTTTAAGACTTGTGGACTTCAACTCCCAGAATTCCTCAGCCAGCTTTGCTCAAAAGCTTTGCTGGCTGAGGAATTCTGGGAGTTGAAGTCCACGAGTCTTAAAAAGTGGCCAAGGTTGGAGAACCCTGACCTGGAGGACTTGAGAATCTCCACAGGCGATGAATAATGGGAACACAACTCTAAAAAGAAAACCCTCCCCAGACCGTACAACGCTTCTCGGCTGCCCTAAATCTGGTTAATCTTTCCCCTCCGTCCCGCTTCAACTGTCAAGAGAAGCAAAGGGGAACCAGACCCCAAGCGCCCATACGGACGCTTACCATGCGAAGGGCGCGGCCATTGAAGGCTCACATCGTTCTTCGGCTGGGCGCCGCAATGTTTTTTTTTTTTCCTCAGCCACACATCGCAAGATTTGACCAGCGGAGGAGTCTCCGCCCCTTTCCCCATTGGAACCCTCAGAGTCCCGGACAGCAGAGTGGGGGGGGGAACCATGCTGGCTGCGCTGGCAATCGCCCGGCAGGGGCTCTTGGTAAGGTGACCAGATTTTAAAGCGGGACTTTTTTAAAATGCCGTGGGACGCAGGACAAATTGTTGAAAATCGGGACTGTCCCACCAAAAGCGGGACGTCTGGTCACCTTATGTATATGGCAACTCTTATTCTTTTTTCACAAATGCCATTCATTCAAATTATCTTGGCCTATCTATTCTGTCAGTGATATGTATATGATAAATGACTAATAATGCTAACCAGGTTAATGTTGCAAGCTAATCATAAGTCAGAGAACATGTCTGCACACACACACACTGCTTATATTAGCCTGCAATAGCCCCATGAAACAGATAAGGCTAAGAAAGAGGGGCTTGGGGCAGGAGTGAAATCCATCAGGTTCTGGAGAACCGGTAGTGGAAATTTTGAGTAGTTCAGAGAACCGGCAAATTCCACCTCTGGCTGGCCCCAGAGTCAGGTGGGAATGGAGATTTTGCAATATTCTTCCCCCAGGAGTGGGGAAAGATTGGGGATTTTGCAATATCCTTCCCCTGGAGTGGGGTGGAAATGGAGATTTTGCAGTATCCTTCCCCTCCCACGTCCACCAAGCCACACCCACAGAACTGGTAGTAAAAAAAATTTGGATTTCACTACTAGCTTGGGGGAATTTCACCCAGTAAGATTTATTGCTGAATGTGAGTATGAATGAAGGCTGGTCCACATGTTCACATTCCATATATGCATATAACATTTAACAGAAACATTTCTCCATTGCCAAAGAGATTGTATCCAGCAGCTCTGAGGGTGATGCTAACCATGCTAATGATTTGCTAAGACCTTAGCTTGGTGGCCAATTTTATCACTTTTAAAAGCAATAGAATTTTAGCAACTAAACAGATGGACTTCCATTCTTCATAGGAATACTGTATGTAGTCTATTGTGCTTATAGTGACCACACATCATTTATTTACAGTGTTATAAAAAATATAGTTCTTTCTTTCACAAAGATATCCTTTAGAGCAGGGGTCTGCAATCTTAAACACTCAAAGAGCCATTTGGACCCATTTCCCACAGAAAAGAACACACCAGGAGCCACAAAATTCTTCCCGTGCCTGACTATTTTTTGAGTGGCCACAAAACTAGCATATGTAGTTGAATTAAATGTTCTGTTTTCTTCTGAAACTTTTCTTTTCCTGGATTTATCCATGGTTGGCCTACCGGGGGTTGAAAAGCTCAATAAATTGCATGCCAACAGGTGTCGCACATTGGTGGTTGTGACACATATTTTGAATGACAGGGAGCCGCAGCAGAGGGGTGAAAGAGCCACATGCAGCTCCAGAGCTGCAGGTTACTGACCCCTGCTTTACAGTTATTTAATTTAATTTCTTTTCTTTTCGTTCTTCTCTTCAATTTCCCTTTGTAAAGCAAAGTTATAAATCTAAGCAATTACATATCTTTATCCTTATGAAATCCTTTCAGATTTGTGCCTTTTTCAGGTTTGTCTGTTAATATTTCCAAGAAAATATGGAAGTGTAGCCATTGTGCAGAATCTTTCCCAAGACCATTTTGAGTGGGAAAGATGACATTCCTTATTAAGAGGTAGCACTGATGTATACATCAAACCTTAGGCCAGTGATGGCGAATCTTTTTGGCATCAAGCTTAACGCATTGTAAGCCGCCCTGAGTCTCTGGAGAAGGGCAGCATATAAATATAAATAAATAATTTTTTTTTTAAAAAGTGCCCAAGCTGGAAAGTACGTGTGTGCACACATGCACATGTGCATGCCAGAGTGCCAGAAACCAAAGATCAGCTGGCCGGTGCACATGCATGTGCCACAAACCAGAAGAACGGCTGGCGATGGCACGCGTGCCCAGAGAGACGGCTCTGCGTGCCACCTCTGGCACTTGTGCCATAGGTTCGCCATCACGGCCTTAGGCTATACTGGCCAGCCCCAATCTGACAGTATTCAGATGTATTCATGCTGCAGTTGAACAGAATTTCCACTAAGGGCAATAGTCACAACTTGTATGAGGACCCGATCTTGCAGATAGTCAAACTTGATCAATATATGCAGTCCACAGTTTGAATGCTGAGAGTTGCATCACTTCACTTTGCAGAGGGTGGGGGTGTTCCCTTTTGGAATACTTTTGGAGTATTCTTTAACATTGAAAAAAAAAAAAAAAAACCACCAACACTCCTTCCAAAAGAAAAAATAGTGACAGAGGAAAAAACAGTACCATTTTGGAGCTAATCTTCAAATACCTTGTTGGTGTAATTTAATGCATTAAAAATGGAAATCCTCCTCACACATTTCAGATTGCAATGGTATGGTCTATTTTATTCTTGGAGAGTCCTGGTCAGCACTGTTCTCCTTGGGTTCATCTGGCTTCTGGCTGGGAACAAGAAAGCCATTTATTCTCTGACTTCTTAAACGGACCATCATCTAACATCACCGTATCATTATTCTCTGCATCCTATTATAATCTAGGAGTGAGAAAACACAAGCCATGATATAGGCCAGATGAGTTAGCAGCACATCATGGGACAATGGTTCTGTCACAAGCCAAAGATACTTGATCTGGTTTGTTGTTGTTGAAAAAAAATCTGATTTATCTGAGCTACTGCACTTCCCTGTTCCAGCCAGGCCTTTCCAGCAATTGTTTTGAATGCAAAGACTTTTGGCCCCTTTGCTGGAATCAAGCCAGCTGCCCCTCCTCACTCATTTCCCTTTGGAGAGTGCTGAGCCATCATCCTTTACTGATAAGGTTTATCACAATCCCAAAGGCTCCCAGCTTCGACATCGAACAACTGGGGCTTATTTACTGGCATTGCCCCTCAATTTCATCTCTCAATTTCAATCCTGGGTTTCCAAAATCACGTGATTGTGTGGGGGAGTATTCAGAACACATGGAAGAGACACCCCTAAATAACCTCCTGTGGGACAACTATGGAGGAAGAATAGAAGAACAGAAGGTGGACAGAATAGCTCCTAAAATTGGAAGACTTCGGGCTAGTGACTACCATTTTACTGAGGCCATTTTATAAGATTGTACGGGAGATGAAATGCAAGGAGAGCACTTGTGGTGGCGTGGCTGGAATAAAGGCACTCATAACTACAATAAGCAAACAAGTATTCCATTTTCCTCAGAGTGTGAAACTGAGATTGCATTGTTTATGGCACTTGATTAGCTCATACTTTTTCTTCTTTTTGTAACTCCTTCTAGGTTGTTTTGCGAAGCATAGAAATTAATGCTTGCTTGCCAGTAAGCATGAAGACCTTCAGCTCCTCATCAACAGAATCATAGAAATATCGGAAAAATACAGTTTGAAGCTTAACACCTCAAAAACCAAGATCATGGTCATCAGCAACGAAACCCATTAATTTACCACTGATAAATTCAGAAGGAATACCACTAGAAAAAGTTGAAAGGACCACGTACCTTGGTTCTAATTTACATGAAAGCTGGGGCATGACCACTGAAGTAAAGACAAGGATAGAGAAAACTCGAACAGCGTTCTTCAAAATGAACAAGGTCTTCTGCAGTCATGACATAAGCCTAAGATTGAAAATCAGGCTTGTCAGATGCTACCACTTTTCTATCCTGCTCTACGGAGTAGAGAGTTGGTCTCTGACAGAAAGCCACTCGAAGAGACTAGAAGCATTTGAAATGTGGATTTACAGATGGCTGTTATGTATAAACTGGGTTGACAAAATCACAAATGAGGAGGTGATAAGCCACCTGCAAAAGCAAAGGGAAATCATCAAAACCATTAAAAAGCAAAAGTTAGAATATTATGGACATGGGATGCGACACCCAGAAAAATATGCCATACTCCATTTAATCCTCCAGGGAAAGATTGAAGGCAAATGAGGTCCAAGCAGAAGAAGAACATCATAGCTTCAAAATCTAAGGGACTGGTTTGGACAAAACTCAGCTGCCCTTTTTCGGGCAGCTGTTGATAAAAATAGGATCGCCAACATGATCGCCAACGTCCAATGATGGATATGGCACAAGAAGAAGAAGAAATTAATTAGGTAATTAAGAAAAATTGATGTTGAATCCCAAACAAGTTATATTCTGCACGAAAATACTCAGATCAAGATTATTTATTTCCAGAAAGAAAAGGGTTCAGAAAGGGTCAAAATATGCAGTATGTTCTTGAGGTTGCTGTGGGGCTTCCTATCAGTAATCTTCAATCAACTGACTACAGCAGAATGGCTTTGAGGAAACTCCAAACAGAGGTGGGCCATTTCTATGGTATGTGGGGTGAAATTTACCTGTTCTGGCCTTGGGGTTACAATCTAGCCTTCACAGCAGGCTGCCACTGCCTGGACCAGCAGTCATGGTCAATAGTCTAGAGAGCTCAGTGAGAACCAAGAGAGATGCAGTCCCCATATCCCATATCCATGAGCCTGAGTGGCGTAGCAGGCTAATGCCTCCTATTAAGGCAGCATTTAACATCCAGCTGCCTGCAATTACTGCGAGTTCTAATCTCACCAGGCTCAAGGTTGACTCAGCTTTCCATCCTTTCTAAGGTGGGTAAAATGAGGACCCGGTTTGTGGGGGCAATAAGCTGACTTTGTATAAATATACAAAAGTATGAAGGCTATTGCTTAATGCAATGTAAGTCACCCTGAGTCTCCAGAGAAGGGCAGCATATATATATATATATATATATATATATATATATA
>WNWU01000036.1:9755855-9822897 GCA_012654045.1 Ptyas mucosa
GGAAGGAAGGAAGGAAGGAAGGAAGGAAGGAAGGAAGGAAGGAAGGAGGAAATGTGGAGCACTGGAGAGACATAATTGCCATCAGATCTACCTAGAACCATCCTACCTGTCTGGATCCTAGATGTTAGAACCCACCCCGATGTCAATGTCTGCCAAGGGATATCAGTTTTATTAAACATTCAATAAAATAATTGGATTGGATTGGTTTGTATCTCATGCCTTCAGCTCCCACACATCTCCAAAAGCAGTGTCTTGATAAAAATGCATCTTATAGCCAAAACCAGCATACAGGGTCAATTTAATCAACAATAATCCAACTCTAATTACTTTGTGAGGCACACACAGCAGTCATGAGGCACATTTTATTAACTATATTGGTTTCTTGATATGTGTTTCTCTGAATTCAAAGTGAACAAAGTGAATAAAATAGTTCTCTGTTCCCAGCTTATTCTCATATCAACTTTGGCTGACAGTTGTGTTCCTGATATGAGACCACCCAGTGATCTTTTAATCGCTAATGGAGGATTTTAATCAAGAACTTCCCAGTCCAATACTCTTAAGAGTGTGTGCAGTTAATCACATTCTTCGGAATGCCACAATTGTTTCCCTTAGAAAATATATTCTCAGGCCCAATATATGAAGGTATCTCAAAACTCACCTGGTCCTTAGAGATGGAAGTCATTGATACATTTATTTTGAAATAAAAACCACCTTGAACACAAATAGTTTCAAAGCATATTTTTGTTTACCATTTTTAAATTACCTAATGACAGTATTTCATGATTGAGATTTTTATTTTATTTTTTTTTGGTACTAAATAAGATTTTAAAACATTAAAGGCAGTGGTGGGATTCAGCCAGTTCGCACCTCTTCGGGAGAACCGGTTGTTAACTTTCTGAGCAGTTTGGTGAACTGGTTGTTGGAAGAAATCATTAGGGAGAGAACCGGTTGTTAAATTAGTTGAATCCCACCACTGATTAAAGGCATATTTACACTATCAAGACTGAAGTTGCTTTTGCGCTGGCTGAAAAGTTACAGCTTCTCCCAGCACATTTGAGTAGCTTTGTGAATGTGGTGGAAATTATTTGAAATAAATCTGGAGGCTTTTTACCATGCTGCATTTCATACAGTTCCTTCATAGAAAAAATGGCATTTCAACCATGTTCAGTTTTATTTTAATACCATGTTTCCCCCAAAATAAGATCCTGTTATATATTTACCACCAAAAAAAGGCACCGGATCTTATTTTCTGGGGATGTCAGCCACTGACTAACCTCACTTGTGTGCATCACCCCCAGCCTCCTTTTTGCTGTCAGAGGCCTTCAGGAACTCCTTCTTCTCTGGCTGGCAAGGCTTTCCTGAAAACCTCTGCAGCCAATAACAGAGCTCTGGATCGATTTGGAGCTTTGTTATCAGTTACAGAGGCCTTCAGAGAAGCCTTGCCTGCTGCAGAAGAAATGGGCCGGCAAGGCAGGTATCAGGGTGTGCGGGGCCTGGCTGCAACTGTCTGAAGGTAAGTAGTAGGGCAGCTCCATCCCCCCCATCCCCACCCTAGCTTAATTTTTACCCGTGCAGTCCGGAATGGGCGGGATCTTAATTAGGGTTTATTTTGGGGGTAGGGGCTTATTTTGGGCACACACGTAAAAATCAAGCTAGTATTTACTTTCAGGGTAGGTCGTATTTTTGGGGAAACAGGGTACTGTTTGCATAATCAAGGCTAAGTTAGCACATTTTCAGATATCCACTATTTTCACTCTCTAGTTCTTCAAAAACCATTTGAAGAATAGAATAATAGAATAACAGAGTTGGAAGGGACCTTGGTGGTGTTCTAGCCCGACCACCTGCTCAGGCAGAAAAGCCTGTATCACTTCAGACAAATGGTTGTCCAATCTCTTCTTAAAAATCTCCAGTGTTGGAGCTCCCACAACTTCTGGAGGCAAGTCGTTCCACTGATTAATTGTTCTCACTGTCAGGAAAGTTCTCCTTATTTCAAGGTTGGTCCTCTCTTATTGGTTTCCACCCATTGCTTCTTGTCCTATTTTCAGGTGCTTTGGAGAATAGGTTGACCCCCTCTTCTTTGTGGCAACCCCTTAGATACTGGAACACTGCTATCATGTCACCCCAGAAAATCAATGGGCCTCAAAAATAGTCAAATTTGGAATGCTAAAAGCAAAGATCATGGTCTGCCCTTGCACTGCTACAGAGCCTGCAATAACAAAAATCCTGCCATCTCTGCACAAAAAGGAAATAAAATAAATTGCTTGCCTGTACATATATAAAATCCTCCTTGGGACTTTTTGTTATATGTCTTTGTCCAAAATTGCCCAATTAACCTAGATCCAACCCAAATATAAAACATGTAGATTAGCCATTAGTGGCAAAAATGCATAGTGGGAATGATTTTTAATGAAGAGGTTACATTTAAGTGTTCTTTTATATGGATAGTGCCATATCCTTCCTTAGGTATACAGGTATGTCCCGCAATAGTGATCTTACTTTTGGGTTCCTTTGATGTGGTCTTTGTGTCTCTCCCTCTCCACAACCCAAAAAGAGAAAAATGGAATCTGATCATTTCTAAAGCTCCAGTAGTATACTCTTTTCATATTCAGTGAATACAGGTAGGGAAAACAGGCAATTCCACATAGTCACTGAAGGTGTTGAGTACAAATACAACTGCTTTTTTAATGCTGCTAAAACTTAATTGGTAAAAGAACCTATGTTTGTTGAATATGTGCATTATTGCAAAAGTAAAGATACAGGGACCTAACCAGGAAAACAAAGGGGCAACCCTATCTGAGAGAATGCCAGTTCTAACAATATTTTATTGGTGATAACTCTATCATTTCCAAATAAATTCATTCTCTGGAGATTCCAAGGATGGAAGTAGATACATTAAGGTACATGGAGCATAGAGAAAGTATAGAGAGCCAATTTGGGGAAGTGGTTAAAGTGCTGGCCCAGAAACCAGGAGACTGTGAGTTCTAGTCCCACCTTAAGTATTAAAGGACATATAGAACATAAACTGTTTCAACTTGTACCCTCAAAATGACACTATAGAGCACCAGGCAATTAGACACAAGAACAGTTTTTTCCTGAATGCCATCACTCTGCTAAACGAATAATTCCCTCAACACTGTGAAACTATTCACTAAGGCTGCATTACTAGTACTATTAGTCTTTTCATCGTTCCTATCACCCATCTCCTCCCACTTATGACTGCATGATTGTAACTTTGTTGCTTGTATCCTTACGATTTATATTGATATTGATTGTTTCCTGATTGCTTATTTGTACCCTATGACTATCTTTAAGTGTTGTACCTTATGATTCTTGACGAGTGTATCTTTCTTTTTATGTACACTGAGAGCCTATGCACCAAAGACAAATTCCTTGTGTGTCCAATCACACTTGGCCAATAAAGAATTCTATTCTATTCTATTCTATTCTATTCTATTCTATTCTATTCTATTCTATTCTATTCTATTCTATTCTATTCTATTCTATTCTATTCTAAAGCCAGCTGGGTGACTTTGAGCCAGTCACTCTCCCTCAGCCCAACCCACTTCACAGGGAAATTGTTGTGGGGAAAATAGGAGTATGTTTGCCACCTTGACTTACTTAAAAGGATTTTACAAAAGGATTTTAAAAACCGAATAAATAGGCTCTCTCACTAACCTATGATAATCCCACAACATTCTGTAGACCACATTGATCTCATTGAGAGTCCTGGTAGGCCTGTCAGATATTTGCCTGTTCCTGTTCTTTACATTGCAACACAAAACTCTAATCCACAGTCAGCATGCTTGTTTCTCTTACTCTGATTCTTTGTGTCAGATTCTCCTGTGAACCCATTTTTGTCCTTGGGATTGAGCTACTGATCAAGTTTGGGAGTTGAAGAAACATTAGAGAAGGGATAAGATCAGGGCAGACGGTCTGACTAGAGGCTGATCAATGTACCAATAAAGGAGAATATCTGTAGCTCAGGGTTGAAATGAGGCGTCCTTGGTACTCTCTGAGGTTGCTTGTTTTCTTGAAGACGTTTCATTACCCAAACTACGCTATTTCCCCGAAAATAAGACATCCCCTGATAATAAGCCCAATTGGGCTTTTGAGTGCATGTGCTAAAATAAGCCTCCCCCTGAAAATAAGCCCTCCCCAAAAATATTTAAACACAGAGCTGGAAATCAGGTAAGTGACAAGAGGAGCCCCATATTGCTCTATGCACCCCAAAATAATAAGACCTCCCTGAAAATAAGGCCAAGCGCTTATTTCAGGGTTCAAAAAAATGTAAGACAGGGTCTTATTTTCAGGGAAACATGGTAGGTAAAATCATGAGTATCAGTAAGGAGTGCTGTTTGCTGTCAGATTATATTCTGGTGACTGATCAATGCATTTGATAAATACCAGTGGTGGGATTCAACTAATTTAACAACCGGTTCTCTGCCCTAATGATTTCTTCCAACAACCAGTTCACCAAACTGCTCAGAAATTTAACAACCAGTTCTCCCGAAGTGGTGCAAACTCGCTGAATCCCACCACTGATAAATACTATACATTATATGCAGCAGTGGCCAAATCGCAAAACAAAAAATGGGAGTCCTGTTGAGTCCTCCCAAATTTGAAGCCTGCACAGATTTAAAACCCATAGCTATTTTTTTTAAAAAAAAAATAAATTTCCTGATATAAATGTTCTTGGTTTAGGGGAAGAATACATTCTAATTTCACATTTCCTCCTTTTTTTTTTTTTTGCAGTTCATCTTTTCCCCACAAAATGGGAGAGCCAACGACCCTCCCCCCTTTCAATGAAGCATACCACAACTTGACAGAACTCTTCCATGCGTTCAATCACACATTCAGCACTTGTGATTTGGGACTAGATGATGGTGTTAAACGGGTCTTTCTCTTTGTCCTCTATCTCATCATCTTTGTGATGGGATTGGTGGAGAACCTCTTGGTCATATGGGTCAACTGGCAGACCCGAAACCACCGGAACTTGGTCAACCTATACATTTTCAACATGGCCCTTGCAGACTTGGGGGTGGTCCTCTCCTTACCAGTCTGGATGTTGGAAGTCGTGCTTGATTACACTTGGCTTTGGGGAGATTTCCTCTGTCGCTTCACCCACTATTTTTACTTTGCCAACATGTACAGCAGTATTTTCTTTCTCACCTGCCTCAGCATTGATCGGTATGTGTCCCTGACAACTTCCTCCCACTTCTGGCACCAACGCCAACATCTTGTGCGACGGATCACCTGCTGCTGCATATGGGCCTTTGCTGCCATCCTCCCTTTGCCAGAGGTGGTACACATGGAGTTAACTGATACCATTGAGCCCCTGTGTTTCTTTATGGCCCCGCTGGAGACCTACAGTGAGTGGGCCCTCGGTCTCACCATCCTTTTTGCCTTAATTGGGTTCCTTATCCCATTCTCCATCATGGCAGTCTTCAACATACTGACCGCCAGACACATCAAGCGTTGTGACAAGCCAGAGAGCAGAAAAAACTGCTACCTCATCTATGCTTACATAATTGTCTTCTTGATCAGTTGGCTGCCTTTCCACCTAATTTTGCTGATCTTCACCCTTGAGGGAACAAGTATGTTCCTCCACTGCTCTGTTCTTGAGTTCCTGTACTTCTTCTACGATATCGTAGACTGTTTCAGCCTTGTCCATTGTGTAGTCAATCCCATCCTGTACAACTTCCTGAGCAAGAACTTCCAAGGAAAGCTTATCTCTGCTGTGGTTCGATACATTCCCAAAAACCAGATGGAGCAGAAGGACAGAGATGGCTCTTCCTCCAATACCCAACACTCGGTAGTCATCACGCAAGACAAGACCTCGCCAATTTAAATAGCTTTTCTGATTTTTGGTTCTTTGTCATAAGAATGCATTTGCATTTTTCTCTATCAGCAAAGGATAGGCTTAATTAGAATACTTGTTGTTGTTGCCAATGTTTTTTACAATTTAAAAAGAAGGGCAATATAGGAAAAAATGAGGGAGGGAGGGAGGATTATGTGCTGCTGTGTCGAACTGACTGGCCTTAATCAACCAAAATCTAACATTGCTATTAGCCCTTAGCTACTTCCTTCATCTTGAAACTTGCAGTGAAAAAAAATATATTTTTTTGCCGCTTTGACATTTTACTGTGGAAAAGAGATGTATTTCTCTTAATGTCTTCTAATGTGAGCAGTTTTTGTATGAAAATAGTATTCTGAAAACTTAATGCTGAGCTGCTGGTTAAAAGAATTGCTAAGCAGAACAACTTATAGCTGAAGCACCTGTAAATATAGCTCCAACCTAGAAGCTAAAGAACTAAAGTGATCTGTGAAGATAAAACAGGGTGTAGCCCTATTTTAATGTGAACATTCAATTAATTGTCTCTTGGAACCGGGAAATCAGGATACTAACAATTCGATCCTAACAATTCCTACATAGGTCTTTTTAGCCCAAACCACTAATATTTACCTAACACAGGGGTCGGCAACCTTAAACACTCAAAGAGCCACAAAGATCCTAACCAGAAGCCCCCGTTCAATTCGGGAGCCGACCGGAAGTCTGGTTCCCACATCATAGTCTCCTCCTAGCACGGCGTTCTTTTTCCCCTGCAGACCGGAAGTCTGGTTCCCCCACCATAGAGTTTCCTCCTAACATGTCATCCTTTTTCCTCTGCCTGTCCTAACCGAAAGCCCTATCAACTGTGGAGTCGACCAGCAACAGGGAGCCACAGCAGACAGATGAAAGAGCCATATGCGGCTCCAGAGCCACGGGTTGCTGACCCCTGACCTAACACCAAAATAGAAAATTATACCCAGTGAAAATGTGAATTTAGAAAAATGTGAAAAGAATATTTCTAGACGATTACACAACCGGTGATTCTAGAGTTTCTCACTTCTGAGAGAATGCACATCACCCTGAATTGTTTCATTGTGTTAAGAATCCCAAACTAGATTCTGGGGTGTCTTTTTTTTTTCCCCCTTTGCCTTCTTCTGCAGCTGGAACATTTGTGTATCCTTGAATTTTCCACCTCCTTGAGTTAAATACCCTTCTAACATTTTACCTGGTATGGAAATAAATTTAAGAGAGAATTATTTCAGTGTTCAATGCTTGCAAAATAATGCTATTACTGGCCATGGATCATGTTTGTAAAGGACTGGACAAGACATAAAGGGTCTCTGTGTTTAGAAAGTGGACATAACTGGTTTGAAGAAGAAATTCATAGATGAACCAAATGAAATGCTGGAGATAAATTCTCTCTCTGTCCCTTAAATGAAGTACAATGTACGAAGATGTAGCTATGATTGTTGCATCCAAACATCATTCAAAGGATGCATAGAATACTTCTTTAACCTAATACAGCAATGGGATAGTGCAGTAGAGTGGGGACACCTGTAAAGATATTTGTAAACATTCTATTTTAACAGAAATATGCAAGATAATCCACAGAAATTTTCAAGCACTTTTAATCTTTTACCAACTTTACAAAAGTGATGTAAAAATGGGCAGATGGGCTGAATGAATCTTGTACTCAATAAAGTGGTATTTTGATTGACTGGTTGATTTCATTAATTGATCCATTGAAAGATACTAATTTCTTCCTTTTAACTGTAATGGTTTGGGCTGCAATTAGCTATCCTATCAAAGGTATGGCTGGTAGTTATTCCAACTTTTAGTATAATTGCCTTGAATATTTAGCATAACATTGCTCATCTTATTTAAAGGGACACTTTTTGCTCCATGTAAGACCATACAGTTCTAAAATATTTAACCTAGTGTGCTTCATTTTTTCTTAATGATTACAACTTTTCCTTTTGTCATGCCTCTCATATTCCATGTTCCAATACAATGCATTCTTGTAAAATTGCAATCGCAATCGCACTTAGACTTATATACCGCTTCACAGTGCTTTACAGCCCTCTCTAAGCAGTTTACAGAGTCAACATATTGCCCCCAACAATCTGGGTCCTCTTTTACTGACCTTGGAAGGATGGAAGGCTGAATCTATCTTGAGCCAGTGAGACTGGAACTGCCGAACTGCAGGCAGCCGGCAGTCAGCAGAAGTAGCCTGCGGTACTGCATTCTAACCACTGCACCACCACAGCTCATATTCATATAATGACTATATTCACTATTTTATAGCAAACAGGGTCATTTCAAAGTGTTCCTTGCCCAGTTGGGAGGGAAATGGCCTCTCTTGGCCCAAACTAGAAAGAAGAGTCATTTGAAAAGATTGCACTAGTCAGAAATATACTTGAGAAACCTTGCTCTACTCAAATGTAAATCTTTTATGTGTTTAGAGAAGAGCACTTTGAATATATCAGTTTGGTTGAATGTACACTTCTGTATGTGTCTTACAGAATCAGAGCAGGCAGGTCACCACTTTCCATCTTGTTTCCCAGAGATATCTGCAGATTGGGGGGGGGGGGGTAAAATCTGCAAAACAGCATGGTGTCACCATTAAAAGCCCAGTCTCTTTTGAACACCGATTGGCTTTACATGCCTGACAAAAGGAATAAAACCTGTATCAATGTATTATGCTTACTATCTTGTATATTCTGACCCCCATCCTCTCCCAGACACCACTGGTCTCTCGTTTAAGATAATCACTGGTTCATCTTTTAAAACAAGCCACACACTGAGACGATTTGTATACTGCTGAATCCTCCTAAGTCATGGCAATGTCCAATATGCTAACTAAAGTAGAAACCTCTCCGGCTGCATTCCTGCTTCCCCCACCCATCTTTTAATCTCACATCACTGTGTTTTCATTGTTTATCTCACTGTTTATTGTTTCATTATTTTGCTACTGTTACGTTTACACTTCTTTGCATTCCTGTTTTTATTGTTGTAGGCTACCTTAGAATAGCCCCATGGCAAGATAAGTCGGCAAAATAAATTTAACGAATAAACATCCAGTAAATAACAAACCATTAAAACACACTAGTTAGAAAATAGCAACTCTAGTACCTAATAATGAAAAAGAGACATCCAAGTAGCAATACCATTTATATACTGCTTCATAGTACTTACAGCCCTCTCTGAGTGGTTTACAAATGTCAGCATGTTGCCCCCAACAACTTGGTCCTTGTTTTGCCAACCTCAGAAGGGTGGAAGGCTGAGTCAACCTTAAGCCCCCGTCAGGATCGAACTCCTGCTTCTGTAGACAAAGTTAGCCTGCAATACTGCATTCTAACCACTGCGCCACCACAGCTCATAACAACCACAATATTTTCCTAAAGTCTTTGAAGTAGTTCAGTCTTAAGCAGCTTAGGGAAAGCCTTCAGCAGAGGGACAGCCAAAATTTAGAGGCCAGCTACTTTAGCTCTTTCCCTGAACAGAAGTGGAATATTACAAGCAGCCACTTCCTCGGGATTGTTGAATCCAGTTGAAGTAAGTGGTCCTGTAAGCATTTAAGTGCCAAGCTATAATATGGTGATTGCCTCCATGGGAATCTCCCAGCTATTCTTTTCCGCAGTCCTTGACATAAAAGTTGCTGGCTTTATAAGAAACTGGTTTATATACATTTTTTTCAATGGGAAAAATCAGCATTGCTCGGTATAGCTTAGACCCGTGATGGTGAACCTATAGCTCTATCAGTGGACATGCAAGCTCAGCTCCGGCACGCATGCATGCACCAGCCAGCTGATTTTTGGGCCTTCTGGGCCCACCAGAAGTATGGAAACAGGCTGTTTCCTGCCTCCGGAGGGCCTCGGGGGATGGTGAGGAAGGCCCGTTTTTCTCTCTCCCCAGGCTCCAGAGCCTTTCTAGGAGTCTGGGGAGGGCAAAAACGGCCTTCCCCACCTACCTGAAGGCCCTCCGGAAGCTAAAAACGGCCCATTTGCCAACTGGAGAGAGCAAAAAATGGGCCTTCCAGTCCCACCGGAAATTTCCAGCCTCTGGAGAGCCTCTGGGAGGTGGGGAAGGCCATTTTTGCCCTCCCCAGACTCCTAGAAAGGCTCTGGAGCCTGGGGAGAGATAAAAACAGGCCTACCAGGCTATTGCGTGCCAGGAGCAGGGGGGAGTTGGGGGGTCATGCACGCATGCGCAGGGGTGGGGCACATACAATTATGGACACACGCGCAAGATTAGCCATCACTGGCTTAGACTATTGATTGAGTGAAATAGTTCACCACATAACAGCTTTACCCTATGCCCTTGGAAATGCAAGGGAAGGAATTAGTGATGTCCTGCAGGCAAAGAATGTGCTCAGCCTCACACTGGGCTAAAACAAAGAACTTAGTTAGAATCTATCACCATTTACAAATAAGAAAAACAGTGCAGCGGACTCTTTCAGTTTTCACTTTTATTATTCTAAATAAAAAACACACTTTTGTGCCAAACAATGGAGTATAAAAGAATCCGATGTACAACCATTTTAGACATCTACTTTCTTTTCTTTAGGAAGGAGAAAAGTTTTACAAAATATACAAACTTTACAGCAAATAGATAGTAAACACTTAAATAACTGAGAGGTCAGTACCTACAATTCACTTAACCAAGAGATTTGACAGCAATCACAATGCTCGGTGTTATTCTGTTTTTGCTGTTTCATTTCAAGACATCTGGATCTTTGGAGGAAATGGAGGGGATGGGCAGGGCAGGGATGGGCTGGAGTTTACAGAAAATAATAATTAATAATGCATCCATTTCCATTTTTTTTTCATTATTTCAAAGTGTTCTACATGAGATTGGAATACCTGCTCCATGCCTAAATCCTTCCCTGCTAGGATGATAATGGTGAGAAGGGATTCTTCACAAATGATAGCATGTCAAACAGAGTGAAGCTATTTAATTACAATACTTAGTCCTTCTACAACCCTAAGGGTTCCAAAGCACTTTACAGACATTTATTATACCTCACAACTTGTCACCTGTGAGGAAGGTATTTTTAACTATTCCTCCTCCCCACCTTCATTCATGAGTGGATAAATGTATGAGGCAGGCAGGTGATGTTATTTGGCCAAAGCTACACTCAAGCAGATGTTCAGAACTTGAAGCCAATCCCCAGTTCTCTGGTTCCAAATGCCCTAATTATGAGGCCAAATTACTCATCAAGATTTTGCTAGAAACTTCTCAAGCTGCAATGGTTATCCCTATGGAGCAGGACGACGGGTTTGGCACTGAAGAATCAGAGGAAAGCAGCTGTAGAATTCTGCTTTGATTTAAAGAAATTAATTCCTACTACATACAAGCAATATATAGGAACTCCTTCTCCACTTCTCCTTCTGAAGGCCACATTTTTATTCAGGAAACATGGTTCACAGCATTGGATGCATTGCCTGAAATACATACTGTAAATGCAGCAGCAGCCACAGCCTTAGGTAGGGTCATAGATAAGGCCCAGGCAAGAACCATCTTTCAGCATAGAAAAGGAAGAAATACCAAATTCATCAAGATTAATAGGTAGCATGAAGCTTCCTGATTAGCCAGTACTAGGAGATTAATATCTATTCAACAGCAAAATCCTTTGGCTTGGCATATTTTTGGTTCCATCTTCCTGGTCAGGGCCCTGCCATTAACATATCAGTAGATTAAGATTAGTGATTCAGTCCCTGGGCAGTTTTTAGATCATTACAAATAACCCTCAGCATTAATATTTCCTCGGGCTATTCCCATCTGCCATATACATTGTTTAGTTCCTCAGCATATCTTCTTGGTGTCCAAGGCCACAAAGGGAAAGGAACCAAATACACTGAATATCTGCACACGCAATGTATGTATTATGGAAACATTCTTATTTTCCTAGGATGTGAAAACCAGAATGGAAGTGCTTTTCTCTTGAATACATATCAAAACATTTATCTTCACAACATCCTTTAGAGGTAGGTACTATAAGCAAAGACAAAGCAAACCTGTCCAAAGGCTGCCCTACTAGAATTAGTTTCAGAGCTGAGATTCCTGGAGCTGCGGTTTTTACATACATACACACATACACACCCATAGGCCAGGGTTACATTTCTGTTCTCTTTAATAACAGTGTGTTTTTATATAGAAGCCCAAGAGTCCATTTGTACACAACAGGAGTTGTGAAGACTCAAGTGCTTTCTCCTCATGAGGTAGTTTGCATTATACCAAGGGCCGGTTCTCAAACCAGCTATTCCATCTCTCAATAAATCACCTTTCCTACTGATTCCCCATTGAATGGGAATCACAGAACTATACTTGTTTGAGGCATCAAACACAATCCACAAAATGAAGCAAACTAAAATCCAAATCAAGGCCTTTGTCTTCTGCTCTCCCTCTAAATATGTTAGTTACACCTCGTTCCACTTCCAATTTTCCATCCCCTCAAAAAAAAAAGGGGGGGGAGCTCCAATTTCAACCTCGACTATGACTTTTCATTATTACAGAGCAAATATATTTGGCCTTTTCAGCTGATAAAACAAATCTGTACTTACTGCTAGCTTATTCTTCCATTAGCACGAAGACAGAACTTACAACCTGCTTCTGCGCTATTTTTTTTAAAAAAAGGAAAGATGTAAGGGAAGAACCAGACACATAATTTGCTTTTAAAAAAAGATGTATGTTGGGGAGCAGAAGAAAACTGTTACATGATCAGAATAACTTGAAAACTACAATGTGGATTATTGTGACAAGGTAAGAGAGACAAAATAGTTTTGCTGTTTTTCTTCTTTTTCTTTTAATTGAAAGACAATTGGTTTTCTTGGACTGATAATGAAACATATTAAACCTGACAAAACAAATGTAAAACAGGTGTAGGAAATAATGGTGCAGTGGTTGTGATATCATAGGCACTATATGAGGGCAACAACAAGAGACATATTTATTAATAAGTAGGGGAGGGTATCTGGGCTATAAAAAAATGTAATCATATTTTTATGTAGCTCTTTGCTACCATCTTGTGGTAATTCTGCAATGCAACCCAATTCCTGCCTCCAACAATTTGTGCATCCAACAATCATTCATAAATGCTGCTTGGTTAGTAGTCTTGCCCATGCTCCTATATTTTGACAGATTCTTCATTTGAGCAGCAATACCTTCTTCTACCAATACAGTGTCCTCCATATAAGCTGAACTATAACTTTCATCACCTTCGGCTATGCAAATATTGTAAATATTTTCAAAACTGCCAATGTTCTAGGAATGAATCAGGATGCCTTTTGATAATGCAGTCAACATTAGCCAGTCAATGCCACTGGAACCTCTGAGAAGTTTAACAAAGTAATTGTTTGTTTTGTTGCTAATAAAATTCAATTCTGGAGCAAGAAAGTTATGCATGTAACTAAATGTGTTGAAAATATATTCAAATTGGCTTTAATTCTTTAGAAAAGTTACATCTGTGATACCAATGCAACTATATTCCTCATGTCGCAATCTGACATAGTAGCAGAGGCAAGAAGGAGTGGCATTTTCAATGTAACAAATACTATAATCTGTAAAGTGTAAAAATAAGCGCCACTGTTAAGAAAAGTTCTGAATCACTCTAAACAAAAAGTAAAAACAGTGTATTTAGTGTCCTGCTTGCAGGTCGTACAAAAACTCTAATACTTTCATTCCCCCTTATAGAGATGTTTTAAGGCAACAGTGTCTTTTCAAACACAACTGTGCATTCTTACCCATCTTTACTCAGAAATAAGCCCAACTAAATTTTATCAGGAAAATAAATATTGTAGGCCAAAAGGAAGATTCCAAGCACTAACATAATATATTGCTTTAAAATTTTTACCCTCTGAACACACCTTATTGTTCAAGACAAATATTACAAATGACACATTGGCATTAAGGCAGCATTGCAAAAGAAAGAAAGCAACCTTATCTCTTGCAATTTTCCCATGCTCTAAGAATTTTTGAAAGAGGCACTTCAGATCAAATCTTATTGTTTGAACAACTAAAATAAGTGTGCCTTGCCAAAACTAAGAATTATTTCTCATAATCTTCTCCTTTCCATTCCATTAAAAATCAGTCCAAAATCAGCAAACTCCACTTCCTCTGGTCTCCTAAAATCTATGTATTCTCTATTCGCCCTCTACATGGGGCTGCCCTTGTGGTGCACCCGGAGGCTCCAACTGGTCCAGAATGCGGCTGCGCGGGTTGTTATGGGGGCTTCCCGTTACTCCCGTGTTACACCTCTCCTGCGCGAGCTGCACTGGTTACCGGTGGTCCTTCGGATCCGCTTCAAGATGCTGGTACTTACCTATAAAGCCCTTCATGGCATGGGCCTGGGGTACTTGCAGGATCACCTTCTCCCCGCCTCCAACCGCCCAGTGAACTCACATAGGATTGCCCTCCTCCGGGTGCCATCGGCCAGACAATGTCGGCTGATGGCGCCCAAGATGAAGGCGTTCTCTGTGAGCGCACCGACCCTCTGGAATGATTTAGCCAGGGGCCTTCGGATGGCACCTGACCTCCACTCTTTCTACAGTGACCTGAAGACATGGCTTTTCCAACAAATTTACTGATCTGATGGGAGCTTTTAACTTCATTCTTGGGGGGTTTTAATTGAGTATTTTAGTTATAATTTTATTGTTTTATTGTTTTTATCTTTGTGAGCCGCCCCGAGTCCTTCGGGAGAAGGGTGGCATATAAGTATAAATAAACTAAACTAAACTAAACTTTTTACCTTGGTCTCTCTGTTATAAACTAGATATTATTTTATTTTAAAAAATAGTTGATCCTTTGGAAAAGGGCAAATGCAAATTAAGGCTAGATGCAAGGTAAATTTGGTGACCGATTAAACCTCCAAACATATCCAGCAGTGGTGAAATCCACATTTTTTTTACTACTGGTTCTGTGGGCATGGCTTGGTGGGCATGGTATGGCCTGGTAGGTGTGGCTTGGTGGGCGTGGCAGGGGAAGAATACTGCGAAAACTCCGTTCCCACCCCACTCCAGGGGAAGGATATTGCAAAATCCCCATTCCCTCCCTACTCCTGGGGGAAGGATATTGCAAAATCTCCATTCCCACCCCACTCTCGGGCCAGCCAGAGGTGGTATTTGCCGATTCTCTGAACTACTCAAAATTTCCACTACCGGTTTTCCAGAACCTGTCAGAACCTGCTGGATTTCACCCCTGATATCCAGCCCTTGTACCTTTAATATCAGCTTCATTCAAAGAAATCAGCTTTTCACTGTATGGAGATCAGCTTTTTCTCAATTAAAGTCTGTAAACTGGCACGACAGTTACATTTACTATATAAGAAAATGCAATCCTCTTAAAAGGAATACACAGATGTGTCTACAATACATGTACCAACAGGAAATAACCCCCTCAAAAAAAAAAAAAAAGACAGCCTTATTTCTGAGTAAGTATGCTTAGGATTGCATTTTTAATTTTTGGAAATTAAACCTTGTCATCAATAAACCAGAAGCATTTTTTTCCATACTTTCCACTTTTTCCCCTGCTAGCCCTACTGGTATGGAGCATTGATACATCTTAGCAGCATCAATGTTCTAATGATGTCAGATAAAGCCTGTGAGAGGAGGGGAGAAGTCACGAGATGGGAAATATATTAGATGAAGAACGAAAGAGCTTATTTCTTACATTTGAAACAAGTCGGCAGGAGGTAAACACAATGGTTTTTTGAGAACAGTAACACATCTAACGTGATGTTGTTTCACAGGACAGTGATTTAAGGAAAAGTCTACAAGAAACGTAAGAAAATAAAAGTATACAGACCATTAAAAGTATTTTTTTTTTAAATTCTGAAACAAGTTTCATCTCAGGTAGTGTTTCCTTCCCCAGTATAGCTGCATCAACTCTCTGCGTTTTTTTCTGCATCTTTGGAATGGATGATGTACATGAAAGTTTGCTCAATGGTGAAGTCTGGTGGGAGGCTCCCTTTGTGCACACCTATATGCTTGCTCATAAGGTTAAGGGTGGAACTGTAATGGCCACAAACGGTGCACCGGTACATGAGGGCCCCAGAATGTGTCTTCAGATGACACTTTATGGTAGAACGTCCACGGAAAAACTTGTGACACACTTTGCACTGATAGGGCTTCTCCCCTGTGTGGATCCGCCGATGGTAATTGAATTCGCTGGTATGAGCAAATCTTTTCCCACAAACCTTACAGCTATATTTACTGTTCCCAGGTTGGTTCTGGAGAGCCACATCCTCATTTAGGAACTTCTCCGTCAGCTTCCGCTTTTGCAAAGCTTGCTGATGAAGACGGTCACCAAAGTTCGGCCGGACAAGGTCCAAAGTAGAGTTACACTTGTGCTGACTAACATGGTAGCGATACGCAGCTTCAAGTTTGAAAGCCTGGCCGCAGTAATGACACCGGAAGAGAGCTTCTTCCATACTTTGGTGGACAGCCACATGTTTCTCCAAAAGATGTCTATCCACAAAACTACTGGCACAGATAGAGCAAGAAAAGACAGAAATTCCCAAGTGGGAAAGTGTGTGCCACATCAAGCTGCAGAGATTGAGATGTTGCTGGTCACATATACCACATATTTGGCCTTTCACATTCACATGGTCCAAGATGTGGCCACGAACCACATGAAAATCTTTGGCCAGTGGTTTCCGACAGGCAGCACATGCCAAATCCCCATTGAACAAATTGACCTTCCCTATCAGAGGGTCACTGGGATGGACAATAATATTGTTGTCAAACACCCCTTCTCGGCGATGAAGGTTCAGCTGCCACTGGGTGAAAAACTTAGTCTCACACATGTCACAGGAAAAAAGGAATATCCCAATGTGTGACAGGACATGAGTGACTCTAGAGTTCCTGTCTTGGAAATGAGTCTCACAAACCTTGCAATTGCCAGTCAGAAGGTCTACATGATCCCTGGCATGCTGACGGATCAACTGAATGTTGGGCTCCAAAACCTTTTTGCACACTTGACAAGGCATGGCCTTGTTTTCCCGACTGTCGTTCTCAAAGGATAGCTCCTCCTCGCTATCATCGCTCAGCTCTATCACCTCCTCTGCAGCACCCAGCTCTTCACTGGGATCTTCAAAGTGCAGATCTTCTTCCCCCAAGTCTTCCAGCTGCAATTCATCCATTGGCCCAAAAACATGATCTTTGGAATGGTCACTATTGCTGGGGCAGGAATTGCTACTTGTTGATATATCTAAGGAGACATCGGAGGCAAAAAGATTACTTTTGTTATAATCCCCGTTGCTCTGGACCTTATACTGCTGACAAGAGTTTACAGTGGTTTGAACAGCCATGCTAATATTACCAAGGCCAGCCTGGGTCATTATACTCATGGCACCAGTAAATGGTCCTGTTACTTCTTGCTCTTCAGCTTTGGGAGTCTGTGGATGTATTAAATTGTGACTAGCTTCATTGGTAGGATCTTCTTTGTAGCCAGTGGCTGCTTCACCATGCATATTGCAATTTCGCTCTGATCCCAGTTGTTCCCCGCTATTTCGACTTTCACCTAGAGAATGGTTTGGTTCAGCTAAAGCACCACTAGGCCGGTTTTCATTTGAGGCAGAAGGCTGTTTAGTGACAGCTGAGTTTTCCAAGTCTGGAAAGGTAGAATGGCAAGCCTTTAGCAAATCATCCATGCCCAATTTTTCAGCAACCTCATAAATGACACCCACATTTATAAGGTCTGTGAAGAGCTCCGATGTATAAACAAAATTCAGAATCTTTTCAAAGTTGGCTGGAGTAATGAAATCCACTACGTAAGTGCGGGCAGCATCCAATCCTGTATTCAGGAAAAGATTCTGGAAATAGCCTGCTGCACATGCCAGCACTGCTTTGTGTGCAGGGAAAGAACAGCTACCCACAACAATGGTGACGTCACACATAGACTCTGTCAATCGAGATTTGTTAAGTTCCTTCAACAAGTTATTTGGATGGTCAGTGCTATTCAGTTTGATCCTCATGCCCATCTTGACTGTTCCTTAAAATCTCCTTCTCCTGTTCACTTTTGCCTTCTATTGCCACATTTTTCAGATGCACCGAAGGGGGAGCGATTGGGCGAGAAGCTCTAGAGAGAAAAAAAAATGAAGTTCACAGTTTTGATTCTTACTGATTTGGAGTGAAATCTAAGACATAATTTTTATTACATTATAATCCACATTGGAAACACTCTAAAATGAAAAAGAAAGATAATGATTGCAGGATATAAGCAAATGTATTATTCACAGAACAAAAGAACATAGCTGCTTTGGTCTAATAGTTACAATAGGAAGGAAAAAATGAATGTGTTCATGTGAGAAGCAGAAATTAGAAATCACAGAGCCACAAGAAGTATCCTGTCATGTTTTAAAGCGATATTATTAAAGAGTTAGAAAGTTATCATCTGCTTCCATTTTCATCTCTTCTTATTCCCAGTTCTGCAACTAGTTGACCAGATATCTGTACTCTAGAGACATGCAGTTTCATAAATAAGAAAACTGGTTTGCCAATCCAGGTTTTTGCAGGGTTTTTTATAACTATAGTTTTGTTTTTCCTCTGAAAACCTCTTACTTAAGATGCATGTTCTACTGACTCTTTTTAACAGATGAACAAACAGAAAACCTGAAAATGAAATTAATCACAAGATAACTACTAAACACCTTAAGTTCTCCCGTCATACTTTCTTCAAGCCCAACCTGTTGCATCTTTGTTTATGAGCCTCAATTGGCTAATAATAAAATAAAATATGCATGGCAGAGCATTCAAGTTTGTGTTTTCTTATAAACTTTAGCAACAGTCAAAGATACCACCTTAACCCACATATCCCACTCTAACTTTCCTCAGGGACCATGCCTGTTATCAAAATAGATCGGAAAGACCAATAATTAATAAAGGATGCTCTCTATGCAAAAACTCTTCAATCAAGTCATAATTTGTCATACCTTAAAAAAAAGATTCTCCCCCCCACTTTTTTTTTCTTTTCCAAAACAAATGCATTACTTTAGAAACTGGATGGCAGATAGGTTTTTTAAAAAAGCAAGTTATTTATCAATGGTTGGTGTTTTTTTTTTTTTTTATTGCTTGAAGAAAACAGAAGTGGAGGCAGTGTTGAAACTGAGTGCCAATAAGTCGGGGTGGGGTGGGGGTGGAGGGAAGGAATGGTGACCCTTAAAAGTTGTTTTTTAGCTGGAATATGAGGCTGAGATGGGACACCCGCACTGAACTCTAGGATAACGGGGAAGAAGAGCAAAAGAAAAGACGCAGAGGGGGCAGTTTCGATTTGCAGTAGATGGGAGAGGAGTCTACAAACACACGCATTTGTGGGGTGGATGTCAGTCGAGGGGGTGTGGGATAGGAAGGGAAAAGAGGGTCGTCGGGATGGGGCTTCTCTGGGTCGACCGGTGAATGGATACAAAAGGGCCGGGAAATCTTTCGAGGAGCCCTGGAGAGGGGAAGAAGGGCTTCCCGGGGCAAGAAGGGTAGAGGGCGGCGATGAGGACGCAGCGAGCGGGGTGAAGGCAAAGGGGGCTGCAAGGCACGGAGGAAAAAGCAGCCCCGACCGGGAATCCCTGATGTTAAAGGGGGAAGCCTCACACCTTTGTAGGCGGCAGAAAGGAGCTCTTTCCCCCGAAGGGAAGGGAAGGGAAGGTGGCCCCTTACCCGGGAGGCGGTGGGCAGCATCCCCGCTTTCGCATACACAAAGGGCTCCGGCCTCCCCTACCCTCCAGCCCGGCCTCGCCGAGGAGGTGCTGCTCCGGCCCCGGCCAAGAGGCTCCATCCGGCCCCGAGACGGCCGGGCCCAGCGCCGCCCCCAGCCCCGGAGGGGGCACTGCAGCAGCCCCGGCTTCAGGGGATACGCGCGGGAAGCCAACAGCCGCCGATGCCGGGCGGGGAGAAGGGAACCGTGCTAAGGCTGAGGAGGATGGAGACGCCGCCGCCGCAGGGGAGGCGGGAGGCAGGAAAAAAGGAGCCCTGCCTGCCGGGTATGGCAGCCGCGGGGAGGCACGGAAAACGCCCGCCGGGCACCGAGAGCTCACAGAAGGAGGCGCACGAGAGGCGGCGCTGAGCCGGCGGGAAGGAGAAGTGCTGTGGCGCAAAGCTTTAGGGACCTGGCCCTCCGAGCCCCGGAGCTCTGCCTCCCTCTGCATCTTCTGCTGTATTCATCAGGAGCATTTAATGTTTTTTTACAGGGTCTCCGCTTCGCTAGTGGAGCCCACCCACTCCCATCCACCACAATGGAGCCCCGACAGGGGCACAGAGAATAATGTTAATGCGAGAATAAGGCGGGGGTGAAATCCAACAGGTTCTTACAGGTTCTGGAGAACCGGTAGCGGAAATTTTGAGTAGTTCAGAGAACCAGCAAATGCCGCCTCTGGCTGGCCCCAGAGTGTGGTGGGAATGGAGATTTTGCAATATCCTTCCCCTAGGACAGGGGTCTGCAACCTTAAACACTCAAAAGAGCCATTTGGACCCATTTCCCACAGAAAAGAAAACACCGGGAACCACAAAACCCTTCCCTATTTCTTGAGTGGCCACAAAACTAGCATATGTAGTTGAATTAAACGTTCTGTTTTCTTCTGAAACTTTTCTCTTCTTGGATTTATCCATGGTTGGCCTACCCGGGGTTGAAAAGTTCAATAAATCGTGTGCCAGTGGGTGTTGCACATTGGTGGTTGTGACGCATATTTTGAGTGACAGAGAGCCGCAGCAGAGGGGTGAGAGAGCCACATGCGGCTCCAGAGCCGCAGGTTGCTGACCCCTGCCCTAAGATTAGGGAGGGAATGGGGATTTTTCAGTATCCTTTCTCTGGGGTGGGAATTGAGATTTTGCAGTATCCTTCCCCTGGAGTGGGATGGGAATGGAGATTTTACAGTATCCTTCCCCTGCCATGCCCATCAAGCCACACCACACCCACCAAGCCACGCCCTCAGTAAAAAAATTTGGATTTCATCACTGGAATAAGGGTATATGTATGAAATTGCTTTTGGGAAGCAAGGGTGATGCTCAGAAGTCAATTAAGTGGCAATGGGGGGGGGGGGCGGAGGACACAAGCTGCTTCTGTCCGTGGATGGATGGAAAGCCAGTCCAGCGTATCTTGATGGATTACTTTGAAATGGCCACCTTCCCCGAAAGAAATGCAGGGTTCAGACCTTTATCTTCCCTCCACCTCAGTTTGTGTGTGTGCTTTCCAGTCAGTTTATAATTCCTGGGGACTGCTTGGATTAGTCCCTGCAATTTTCTTGGCAAAGGTTTTTGGGAAAAGATTTGCCCTTTGTATATTCCTAGGGTTGAGAGAGAGGAACTGGTACAAGGTCACCCAACCTAAGGAGAGACTAGAACTCACAATCTCCTGGTTTCTAGTCTAGTACTTTAACCACGACATCAAATTAGCTCTCCTGTCTCAAATTTACATGAATATTATTTTCGCATTTTGTAAGTGTACATGCTTTGGATGCCTGATTCATGATCCAAACACTAAAGCCTGCAACTATGCATCAGTTTTTGAGTTGTAGGTCACTGAAACGTTTTATGGGAATACCTTTTTGTTGTACACCACCCAGAGTCACTCTGAGACTGAGATGGGTAATATCTAAATATGATAAATAAAATAAAATAAATAAATATCACATGGATCTGACAAATCAGTAGGAGTCAAGGAAAGCTGGGTAATTCCTTCCAAAATATATGCATTCTGTAATCTAATAGTTAAACCTCTGGTCTAAATCACATTTATTGCCCATGAATTTCACCTGAAGACATCTGATCCAAGCTAGTCCTATCTATCTACCTCTGCTTGGAACTCTCCTAGTGAGAAGCAAGATACAAATAAATGAATAGTGGATGTGTCTCTGATAAATACAGACATAGGAAAAGGATAGAAATAGTAGTTTACTATAAATTGAAGCAATAAAGAGATGCTTGAATAAGATTAATACTCAGGAACAGCATATGTAAAGCACACTTGACTACTATAATATAAATGTTAAGATGCTAAAATGTTCAAGAATTTTATTGTCTGAAGCAGAAACAGCAAATTTTCTTCGTACTCTAGCAAACTGCACAGTGGGTATATAAAAACTCCCCATTACATGGCAGTAAAAATGTTACGATAATAATTAATGATATAACCATTTGGTATCTTTTTTTTAAAAAATGGTACATTAAAATAATCTGCCTGAGATGCCCACTTATTTCTTTGTCATGATAGTAGCTAGTGTGGTCTGATTTGCCACTGTGCAAATTGGCTGTAGCTTCTCCCATGCCTAGACACATGCTGAGACTGTGTTTTTCTTTGTGCATAAAGTGACATGTAAGTGTGAGTAGCACACGAACAAGTGAACAATATTTTTAGGTAAAGTTATTCAGGTTATATATTAGTGTGGATAAACATTTGTCTTAGCAATTGAGAGTGTCTCACATACCATAGAAGAGAATCACTACAATTTTCAACTGTGTGTGTGTGTGTGTGTGTGTGTGTGTGTGTGTGTGTGTTTCCCTCCCTCCCTCTAACACTAATTCAGATGCAAAATGCTGTTTTGAATGCATTCATTATTGTTTTTGTTTCTAACTGATTTCTAAAGCCTACCAGTCACTATAGAAAGATAATTACCTTAATATAACATATGTTTGAAATGTTATATTAGCTCTAGTTTCTAGATCAATGGGAGACTGTACGTTCTAGTCCAGTGATGGCTAACCTTTTTGCCATCGTGTGCCAAAAGCAGGGATCACGCGGGGGGGTCACACACACGTGTGCCCATACCCATAATTCAGTGTGCCCCCCACACATGGGCGCATGACACCACTCCTGCTACCCCTGCTTTTGGGACGTGATGGTACGGTGAGCCCAGTAGGCCCGTTTTTCACCCTCCCAGGCTCCAGAGGCCTTCTTGGAGCCTGGGGAGGGTGAAAACGGCCTTCCCCCCCCCCCCCCCGAAGGCTCTCCAGAGGCCGGAAACAGCCCATTTCCTGACTTTACGTGGGCTTTGAAGGCCTGAAAATTAGCTGGCACATATGCATGCTAGAGCTGAGTAGGGCAACGCTTGTGTGCCCACAAATATGGCTCTGCGTGCCACCTGTGGCACCCGTGCCATAGGTTCACCATCATGGTTCTAGTCCCACCTTAGGCACAAAACCAGATGGGTGACTCTGGGCCAGTCACTTTCTCTCAGCCCCAGAAAGCAGGCAAGGACAAACCACTTTCAAAATCTTGTCAAGGAAACAGAAGGGACTTAACCAGCCAAGACTCATCACAGACTTGAAGACATCAGAAAACGAACAATAGCTTTGCCTTCATATTTTACCTTTGGATGACCATTGCAGGTAATGAGATGCTTGATTAGAACAATGTAAACTTGCTTTAGATAAAAATAAGTTTTATTGTGCTTCTGACATATAGGTTTAAATGAGCCATCCTTGACTGATACTTAGCTGACTGGGAGAAAAACAGCACTAAATACAATTAATATATTTTAGGGCCCAAATATATTTGGATGGGAGACAATTAGGAAATCCTAGAATTATAAGCTATATTGGGTAG
Organism: Ptyas mucosa; assembly: GCA_012654045.1. NCBI lineage: Eukaryota > Metazoa > Chordata > Lepidosauria > Squamata > Colubridae > Ptyas > Ptyas mucosa. The sequence continues at coordinate 9,779,212 of WNWU01000036.1, forward strand.
TTGAAACAAGCTGAAGAAGGCAATAGTCACCACTGTACCACTCTGGTTGTATCCATGTGGTCACTACGAGATGATCTCAAGCTCATGTTTACAAAACTTAGAGACACAGCTTGACAATAGACAGAATATCTGTATATGAGAGATGCAAAAAGGTGAAGAGATAAGAAATAGGCTCTAACATTTCAGACAGCTTTATAGAAAATTCTTGGTTTTGTTGAAATAGTAAGGTACTGCTTTTGTCTTCTTCTCTTTGCACATATGCAAGACATGTCCATTCTGGCATCTCATTAAGTTTAGTGGAATTAGTCTATATTAAGTGGACTTAAATTTGCAGTAATAGATTTATAATCAGATTCAGAAGCAAGACAGTTCATGTTTCTAATGATGTAGAAGATGAAATAATTTCTTTCCACAATTAACAACCTAGAGAAGTGTGATGTAAATAGTTGGGCTGAAAATCATGCCAAATGTGCTAATTAATCATCTCTTATCAAAATGGGAAATAGCATCAAGTAATATACCATAGGATTCAATTCCGTGGCTTCTACTCTTCAATATTTTTATTAAAGACCTAGTTGAAGAGTGGAGAGAATGCTTAACAATATGCAAATGACACAAAACTGAGTGGGATAGCTAATATTACTGTAAAAGAAAAATTTCAAACTGAACTTGATGGATTAATAAAATGGGCTGAAAGTAATAAAATGAAATTTAACAAAAACAAACCCAGGATATTTTGAACAAAGGCAGAATTAGGTAGAATGGTAGCCCTCACTCAAGATCCAAACCAGGAAAGCCATTAAGACACAATAGGAATTGCCCAACACCCTTTGAGGACACAAGCCTCCTCATTACATCATCTCAGAGAGTCCAGGCTTCAACCAAACTTCTCAGACAACCTACAAAGTTAGCTACGACCCCTATTACAGTCAATAAAATACATTTCTTGCACAGGAACAGGGAGCTCAAGGGCAAGGCCCAAGAGAGGGTATAAAATTAAATAACCCTCACTTTCCACTCCATGTGGTCAGCAGCCCAGGACCTAAAACCCATGTGGTCCTGTTCACCAATAAACCATCTTTTCAATCAGCCTCCATGTTTCCAATGTCTTTCTCCCAGCTTGGAATTAAACCAGAGGGATATTTCTTCCAACAACCTGAAAAGATGTCACACAAAACTCTTCTCCATTTCAGAGTGAAAGACACAGAAGGCAGATTCCTCTTGATAGTTTAAAAAAAAAATCCTAAATGGATGAGTAGCTGGGCTGTGAAACAGTTGCTTGGAAAGCAGGAGAATTCCCTTTCACTTAGTATCTTTAAGCAGAAGCTAGATAACCATCTGTTAGGGATGCTTTAATTTGGATTCCGGCACTGAGCAGGGACTTAGACTCGATGGCCTTAATAACTCCTTCCAGTTTTAGGAAAATCTGAATTTAGGAAAATAATCAGCTCTTAGACTGAATTTCCAAAAACATGGCCACAGTGCAATACGGATAGTCCCTGACTTACAGCCACAATTGAGCCCAAAATTTATGTTGCTAAGTGAGACATTTCTTAAGTGAATTTTGCCCTATTTTACACTCTTTCTTGCCACAGTTGCTAAGTGAATCACTGCACTTGTTGAATTAGTAACACGGTTGTTAAGTGACTCTATTCCCCATTGACTTTGCTTGTCAGAATGTTGAAAAGGGTGAGATCATATGACCTCAGGACACTGCAACCGTCATAAATTTGAACTTCTGAATTTTGATCACATGACCATGGGGATTCCATAATGGTTGTCAGGGTGAAAAACAGTCATAATAAGTCACTTTTTTCAGTGATGTCGTAACTTCGAGTGGCCACTAAATGAACTGTTATAAATCAAGAACTACCTGTACAGTCATTCCTAACTGTTCACTTGCCAAACCCCAGAAAGATAAAACATCTAGATTCTCACTTGGGATTGCATAAATAATCAGGTTCCTTCAGCCCAGTATTCTGAGCTATGATGGACTATGAGATCCTTTAAAAACATCATGGTTGCCAAGCAAAATGCTTTTTTATCATTTAAGCAACAGTTTCCAGTTTAGATAACAGGAGAAGCCCTAACTGTTCAAAAATATTTCAATGATTATAAATCAGGGCCGACAATCTGACTAGAGTCCCGCTTCATATCAGATACTACCTGCTCTAGTTCTTAACTTTGTTCCTATTTTCACTTTGTTGCAGTGTAAGACACAATTCACAAGATGGCGGTCTTTATCTAGCCACTACTTGGCAGCAGAGCAGGAACTAAAAAGAAAAACGGGTTTCCTATGAAGTTTATTGTAAATACTGTAGAAAGCCTTTGGTCTCCCTAGGAGGTCACTTGGATTTTAAAAAGTAATGTACTGTTCAGATAGTTGAGGCATCAAATAGGCAGAACCTAGGGGTGTTTGTCTTATTCAATTACTCTTGCTGCTTATCCAAACTGGGTTTATTTATTCTTCATGAAGATGGCTTTTATATTGCAGCAGGATACCAATAAATAACTGCAGAAATTCCCGTGGGGCCCACTGCTTTTGATGCCCAAAGGACAGAAAATCTTCCTCCAATTAATCTGTCTCACTGATTCTCTTCTGTGAAACTCCTGGTTATTTATCGTTTGAACTGAATTCACTCTCTCAAAGGCCCCCTGCTAACTCCTTTGGCAGTGTTATTTCAAAACTATTACAAATACTGATATGAAGAGCTGCACAGAGAATGGGAAATTGTGAAGAAAATTTCCAGCAGTTCTTACTCTAAAATTGATTTTTTTTTTTTTAAGGATGGAAAGGGACTTGGAGAAGCAGATTTGAGATAACATTCCTTCATGACAGTAGTCTTCTAATCACAGTGGTTGTTAAATGAATTGTGCAGTCATTAAGCGAATCTGCCTTCCCACATTGACTTTGCTTATCCGAAGCCAGCTGGGAAGGCTGAAAATGGAAATCAGATGACACCAGATTATAAATATAGGCTGGTTGCTAAATGTCCAAATTTCATGTCAAACATGCAGCCCGCAGGCTGCATCCGGCCTGCATAGGCCCAGAGTTGTCCTGCGGGGCCATCCCGGAGACAGCAAGAGACTGGCCCTTGCCGCCCCAGCCATGCCCACCCAGTTGGCTGCGATGATCAGACCATGCCCCCCCTCCCCCCAGTCTTCCAAGGGCAAATAAAATCTTGATATGGCCCGCAATGGGATTGAGTTTGACACCCTTGCTCTAGAAGTGCTTCGAAGTAGAGAATCTGTCTGAATTTTTCAACTAGTCAAGCCCGGGATATCATCGTTCGGAGAACAATGGTAGCAGAAACCCAGAAAGGATGACAGAAATATTGTTAAGAGCTTGCGTTCAAGTCTATGTACTGTTCGTAAAAGTGGGAAAGTGCCAATTCTTCACCAAGCAACTGCTTTCTTATAAGTTACTGGAAAATGATGATGGGCTTCACACAGAGCTTTCAAGTATGGCTCTGCAGGGGCCCCTCTTGAAATCAATAAAGTGACTGTGTCTTTTTGCGAGTTTGTAGGACTGGTTCAGAAGGTGCTCTTGGCTGCCTTTGCGTGCCGAGCTGTTTCATTGCACATAGCTGTAAAAACAATCAGGAACAGTTTTTGTTCAGCCTCCGAAAAGACACTTATTGCTTTAGAGGGAAAAACCACGGTTCTTTTGAAGAATTCATATGGGCTTACTGTATAAGCACATCTCTAAGCAAAGATCTTTTGTGGGAAAATCTTCGTCTTGTTCTAATTCCTTCTCTGTTTCAAATATAGCTCCAGGAGTTGCTCAGTGCTGGCACAAAGGGTTGATTTTTCATGACTGAACTTTGGCAACTTTAGGAGGAACAAAATCTGGAAATTATGCAAACCAAATTACGTAATTGTGAGTTGGTGAATCCAGAGGTCCCTCTGCGGTTGTTTCTACTTATATAGTGTTAAAACGTTGAGCTATTTCATTGATTAAAAGAAATAGTTCTTTCATTCTATATAATCTGATGTTTAGTGAGGATAGTCTTTCTTTTTATGCCTTCAAGTCGATCTTGACTTCTGGTGATCACCTGCAAAAGTCTTTGCAGTTTTCTTGGCAAAGTTTTTTAGAAGTGATTTGTGTCAGAGTATGAATAGTCATAGACTTGAATAGGCATAGCAACAAGTCAGCCAATGGGGACTGTTTGGAAACTGAAACATAGTATTTGTTTGTATGGGGCAATGAGACAGTTTGGAGTCTGGGCGTGGCTTACTTCCTGAACTGTATATGAGTTCGTTTGGCCCCTGTACCGTGTTAGCCTCTGTAATGACTTGCTTCTATGAATATTGCTTCTGTGTTCCTGATCTTGTATGCTGACTTCTGATGTATGGTATTGTATATAAAGAAGTTCTTATGTAGATGAATCCTGCAGAATTATTTGTGTGTCTTCTTCCTAGGGCTGAGAGAAAGTGACTGTCTCAAGGTCACCCAACTGGCTTTGTGCCTAAGGCAGGACTAGAACTCATAGTCTCCTAGTTTTACCGATGCCTTAATCACTGTATCAAACTGGCTCTTTATTTCATTGACTCTTGATTTATTTACCTGGATTGTACTAATTTTGGCATTCTAAATGACAAAGAACATTTGCTTGGGATAAACCCCTTCAAAGGCTTAATAAATATACTTGGAGCAGAGCAAATAAATATTAAGAGAAAATCATCTATGTTAATAAGCAGAAATCAATTCTGCTTCTCTCAGTTACATACAGCCAGGGAAAGGCTGCTCATGGATTCTTCCACATTCTTAAGATTGTTCTGACAAATTTCAATAGTATTTCGGGAAGTCTGCGGGGACTTGAGAAAAGTTTGCCTCTCATGAAATCCCCCATTTCCACTTTTTAAAACCCTTCCAGGGTCCAAAAGGATTTCCCCTCAGATTTAGGTAGAATTGTAAATGGGAATGATAGCAGATGGTCTCCAAAAGGCTTTCAATCCCATTGTCATCCTTAACTTCATGTTCCAAAAGTGGATTGAAAAAACCAGACACAGATGTTTTCTAATATCCCCCACATGCCTTTCTTCAGGTGGTCAGGAGTCTGCTGAAAAATGATGCTAAGGAGTGGTAAACTTAAACATATTCCTTGTAAAGAGACTTCCTTACAAATTCTCATGGATTAACTAATGATTTCTGGTTCTTTGGATTCTTGCTATGAAAGGTTACCTACATCCTGGTTTGTCCAGTAAGATGCATACACTTCTTTAGATGGCTAAATAGAAAAGATAAATAGATCTCATTTAAAGTATAGAAAGTATGCTACTATTGTGAGCTGAAGATGCTTCTTGGATGAGAAGCGAAACATCTTCAAAGAAAAACCAGAAAGTCCAGTTGCCTCTTGAAAAAGCACCTTTGGGACTACTATTGTTTAGTTACCAAGTTTAGGCTTTTACTTTCTTTCTAAAGCCGCTGGATTTGGCAACTCTACTAACCTGTGCATGGAATTTTCCTTGTTGAGTTGAAAGTTCAACTAGCACAGGATACTGCCGCTGGCCTATATCTACAACTATTTGGTTTAATGTTTTACATGTTTGTAAACTTGTACTTCTGTTCCCAATGTAGAAGATTCAAATTTTGAAAAATGACTCTGAGGGTTGTCCAGACCATCTGTGACATATCTGCCCGCCTTATACTATGTCAGCCCAATAGTCCATCTAATCTAATTTGGTCTTTATTCTGCAAATCAGCAGTTTCCAAACATCTTAAGATTCTTGTAGGATGCTTTTGGACCATGTACGAATGTGGCGTTTTATATACCTATGGCACAATGTCTATGGAGATTCTTAGTCATCCAGGTCATGGTGCTTTTACAAGAGGCAACTACACTTCCTTTGTTTTTCCTTGAAGACGTTTCACTTCAGTGAATAAACTTCTTGCATGGGAAGCGAAACGTCTTCAAGGAAAAACAAAAAAGTCCAGTTGCCTTTTGAAAAAGCACCTGAGGGACACGTATGACACAAGCAACGCCATGGGGCCTCCAATGCAAAAGTGTAATGCAATCCTAAAACATGGTCTCCTAAACAGCAGACAGATTTGGATATGTAACTGTACATTGTGCCAGTAACTTGTGCCATTTTGTAAATGTGTTGGTTTATTGACTTTGTCGAAACAGTGTCCCCCTCTCCAATAATAACAGCAGCATCTGAAATATCAAAGAATGAGACACACACAGTGGCAGGTCATAAGTAAAAACCCTGTTAATATAGAAGACTGAGGTGTCCTTATTCTGTGCCACAAAAGAATGCGCAGAAGGATGGTTTTACATGGAAGAGATTCTTCAAGATTCAAGTCACATGTATACAGGGGGACAAAGCACTATGAGGACTAGAGATAGTTGTCAAAATATTCAAACAGTGAACACTAAAGCATTACAATTAGTTATAAGATGGAATTAAGAGCATAATTAAGGAAAAGAATATGGGAGGAGGCTGGGAGAAGATGAAGAAGCTCCATGGTACATCAAAGTTTCTGGTTTGGCTGAAAGTGGCTTTGGTGGGTGAAATCTAATTTGTGTTGGTTTCTTGAAGTCTTGCAGATTTTTTGCTTGTCCTCATTCTTGCATGAAACCTGTTCAATAAAATATTAAGCAAAAACTACTAAGCTGAGTGCAATACACAATGCAGTTGTCCATTAAAAAAACTTAAGTCATAGAAGATTAGGTAGATAGGGCTTCAAACAGTTGCAAAGATTCTTTTGACATAATAAAACAGACCAAAGAGAACAAGGCTGAATCTGCATATAAAGTTAAGAGTTAGGATGTTAAAAAAAAAAATTCAAGTTCAAAAAAAATGGCAAGAGCCATTTTGTGCATCAAACAGTTGTTTTGAGGTAGCCTGTGCCCAAATTAAAACATGCATATTACAGTTGTGTTGATCCATGCATAAATTGAAAAGGGGAGAGGACTGTATCTGAACAAAAATGTTTTGGAATCAGGAATGGTGAAAATGTCCAGAACATCAATGGTTGAGGGAAGAAAGGGAAGATGCTGGGAAGCAGGGAGCAGGCTGGTGCCATATACCCTGTTTCCCCCAAAATAAGACATCCCCTGATAATAAGCCCAATCGGGCTTTTGAAAGCATGGCAATAAGGCCAAGTGCTTATTTCAGGGTTCAAAAAAAATATAAGACAGGTTCTTATTTTCGGGGAAACACTGTAGTGCCCTGGGTCATAACAGCAGTGGTGACAGTGGAGGGAAGGGAATGCATTGGAAAGAAGGAATGGCAGGAATCCTGGGGCAAAATGCTGAAGAAAACTGCTGAGGGGAAAGAAGGTGATGTGCATCACATTGGCCAAACTCTCACCTGTCCAGAATTTATTTTGTCCCAAATCCAGAACTATCTATGTTCTACCTAAGGTCTACCTTAGAACAATGTACGTTCAGTTCTACCAAGCACTGTCTGCCCTGAAACAGTTCCTCAGAACTCACCTAACACAATAGTTATGTTCTAGGTTATTTTTCTGTTTTTTAAACTATATTAAGTTGAACTAACGCATAAGAGAACCTGCTCGGTTTATTTATACCTGGAGAGTCACACTAAGGCCAAAAGCAAAAACTGGACGTGTCATGAGGAAAACTATATTTATTGTCATTTTATTTAATCGAGCAATGCTTATTAATGCTGGGAATAATTATTTCACATATATTTAATAACTCTTCAATACTGCAGTTTGGTAACAACTGTGAGATAACCTTGGAGAGCTGCCTGCAAAGATTTCAGGAAGAGGCAGGCTGCCTGGGCTCAAATTGTGCTGCTGTGCACCATGCTGTATTGGAGGAAGTTACACACTGCGGTAAAACTTTAAAAAAAATACTAAGATGCACAATGGCTTAGCATAATGTACATACAGACTGAGCACAGCTACATGAAATTACGAGAAATTTGATAAATAAATCAAGCAAAGCACTATCTGGAATGATTGGCTTTGAAAAGTTATTTAAAAATAAAACCTCATTTGATTTAAACAATACTTGGGAATAGGGGAATTTTGTTCATTTATGGATTTGACTTTATAGATGCCAGCCTAAAACATATATAGAGACCATTATTGGAAAGCAGCAAGTGTGGTCATTTTGAATCATCTATGGATTCCAAAATTATTTGCTTTTCCATTTTCTTAAAAATGTATCACAGGTATTTTAATATGATGGATCTGAAAGAAAACACTGCCCCCTCCCCCCCAATTCTGTGTAATGTTAGCTTGACATCAGCACAGGGAACTTAGCACAAGATGAATTCATGATCATTGATGCGCCACTGCTAAATTTCCAAGGATATGTTGTATTGGGGACTCAGACAAAGCAGATCTGATGTTTGCTTAAGGTTCTAATGAGAAATATCTAAATATCTAACCATCTAAAAATATCAATAGGAGTTACAGCCGACCATATTCATCAGATTGAATATTTAACATCTCAGAATTGAAACAATTGAGAATTGGTAAGACTGTTTTTAGTTACATACATAAGTATCACTAATAATGATGATCAACTAATGTTTTAACAGTAGGCTAGAAACTGTTTTCCCAAAGGGCCAAGAAAATGCTTTTACTTCAGTGCATATTAAATGCAGCTTGCAGAACATGATATACATTTCAGCAGGGAAGAAAATAGAATAATTTGTGGGAAGAAAGAGTTGGAACTGATAGAAAATGCAGCCTATACTTAATTTTACTTATTGATTTAAAACATTTATATAGCTGCCCATCTTATTATAACAAACTCTGGGGAGCTCTCAATCAAAAATTATATAGAATGTATGTTACCCAAGTTGCTTTCTCCTATGCTTGCCTCTGTTCCCTATTGTTACCTTTTAAAAAATTAAGTGGCTTTTACAAAGACTTTATAAGTCTCTAATGCTTCCTTATCGAGCCTGAAAAGCTTACCCCTGGAACTATTCATTGCTCATGGAAGTATAAAGAACACAGTACATTGGCATTGGGTACAGTCCCAATTTCTGGATATAATTCCGTGTTTCTGCCAAAAGTGACTTTGACAGAAGAACGTGCATACAAATTTCACCAAAAACACATCTTGTAAATGCTGAGTGGTTTAGCCAACCCTATTTGGGTGGCAATAATCCAGATAATATCTAGACAGCAACAAAGATGTAGAGAAAACTGCTTAAATGTGGTGCTATCTTGTGGTCATATGGATACTTGGAAGGATACATCAGAATTAAACTTGTAATTTGACTCTAGGCAGAAACCATTAAAAGTATTTTACATTTTACAAATATTTTTATTTATAATTTGTCTGTTTCAGCTCTAGAGAATTCAAAGCACCGCAACTACTCATTTGCTCACTGGCAGGTTACTTACCAGTTTTGCTGCATCTGCAATGTTCATCTAACCTACCCTAAAAAATGATGGAAGACCACTAATATCAGAGTCACACACTGTTCATATCTACTTCAACCTAAATCACACAAATATATATAAGAAATTGTATGAATGCTTGTATGTGCTTTTACCATGTGAAGTTGCTTGCACATTTAAAATCTTATAAACAGTAAAAAAATTATGTAAGAGAAAACTGTAGAAGAATTTCATTTTTCACCCCATTTAAAAGTTTTATGTTTTGACCCCTCTTTCCTTACCTTATTCTGCATTCGGCGAATATTTTACATCACTCAGACCATTGAAAGTTTCCTTACTGAGTTCAACGGAATTATCTAGAATTAAAGTATAAGGAAAGTTGGTTTCCAGCCGAAGTATTTAGCTCCCATCAGTTTGATGGAATTTGGTTCAATTCGGTTTTTCCTATGGCTGATAGAGGATACGTGCAAAGAGTTCGCTACCTGATTGCTCAGCATAGGGAGAGGTAATGTTAAAGCAAGAAGAAAAATTCAAAGCTGAAGGAACCAGAAGGGGGAAAAATACAGAATTAGGTTTGTCCTTTTTTAATGTCCAAAAATTGTCACGAAAGAAGGGAAAATTGGAAGAAGCTTTTCTTCTTATAGTGCAGCATAAAATGTAATCGAGAAAAGATACAGGAATATCAAATTTCCATTACAGTAATCTTGTTGTGGTTGGCAGAGATAGCCATTCCTAATCAGGAGGACACCAAAATGAGTACTGTACATAAGGAACAGAATTTGAACCACAATATTGCAACACACTTTTCATTACTTTTGTCTCTTTCCCCTGCAGATGCTTTTGGTTGTTGTAAGTTACACTTAGAAGATTTTGGGTGGATGAAAGTTTTAATATGAAAGTAACATAAAGGGATAGAATGCCTCATAAGGCAGCCTTTAAACACACACACACACACACACACACACACACGTGTGTGTGTGTGTGTGTGTGTGTAAATGCTAGAAGGACTACATATGCATTTGGAGACAAAGACTTCCTCCCCTTTTTGGAAGAATGTATTAGGGTACTGGTTACTTTCTTATGCCTCTTTTGAATTATATGACTCAGCAGCATTTCTATTTCATTATTTAAATCACCATCTTCTGATATCCTGAATTTAATTTGAAATACGAGACAGGCTTTGTCACTAGATTAGAACCAAAGCCTGTCTGGTCCAGCTTCTTGTCCATAAATGAGGACCACAGCCCCTCCTCTGCTTATCAACAGCTACCTCCACAACTAGAGGAAGGATACAGCTTAGATGAGCAGGTAGAAGATATGCTGGGATTGCTCGTGCCTCACTTTTCACTTTTTCACTTTGGACATTCGTGTGTCCGATCACACTTGGCCAATAAAGAATTATATTCCATTCTACCCACAAAGGACCCTTAAGGAAGTGTATGCATCCTCAGTTCACAAACATACTTACCAGGCTCTATGGTCCTTTTGCCCATCAGTCCAACAAAGAAATCATGCATGTCTCCTATGGAAATATTAAGTTTATTGGACAAAGCAGTTTTCAACCAACTGGGAAAAAAGCAACAGTCTTGAGTTAATGTAGCGCTTGCAAATCATCTGGTAGGCTTATTTACTGCATTCTGAATTTCATAGATAATTCTGAATATGGCATGATGGTAATAAACGCATGTTTGTATATAACAGTCCACTTCTACCTGTATTAAATATGTTTCTAGAATGGGCTGTTGATTAACAAATCATAATATTTATTTCATTGCAAAGGAATGGGGAATGAATATAAGTGTCGCTCAGAGACACCATCTGAACCATTTTTGGCTCATGGCTTGTCACTATCCTATTTTACCTTCTGTGGTAATTCAATGAATTGAATAACTGGAACTGAGTGTGGATTATTTCAATCATTTAATAAAAAAGAGAATTGTTTGCTTCAGGTGGACACTGCGGTGAGAACGGTTGGAAAATAGCAGAGCTCCCCTGGTCTCCATGAAATGCAGCCGGCAACTGCTTGCTGGGAGAACCTACAGGGTTAAGCCGCCCTGGAGGGGTAGTGAAGAAAGGAGAGGCGCTTCGTCGATTGCAAGGAAATCGCAATTTCCTCATTGATCCGAAGAAAACTCTCCCAAACGGCAGCAGGGACAATGACCATTTTTGGTCAGTCACAAGCTGGGACAACCGGGACACTAAGATCTTGTGCTGGAACGGTGTGTGGACAGAGCAGTGAAACTGGGTGAGAAAATTTCCAACTGTTACCTTAGGGATTTAACCTGAGTTAAAAGTTCCCAAAAATGATCTCCAAAAGTTAAAAAAGCGGCAATTGGATTTATGGAGAAAGATTAAGGACTAAAAACTAAAGAGGAAGATTAAAGATTTAGAAGTAAAAGAAAAACCTAAAGGATGATTTAAAATATAGAAAGCCTGGAAAAGCCGAACAACATTATGAAAAGTTATCCTTCCATTGTTATCTTCTTTCCAGTGATGGACCTGTACTACTAAAGTTTATCAGAAACAATAATAGAGAAAGCAGTGCTTATTGCAGAGAGCAACTGATCAACTTACGTTTCTGGGAAGAGGCAAGGGTTTGGGGATCTGAAAAAAAATACAAAGCAGAAGGCTCAAATGCACCACAACCATATGCCTTTCCAGATACATAGATACACACTGAAACATGGAGTCTCTCTCCCTCCCTCCCTCTCTCTCCCTCCCTCCCTCCCTTTCTCTCCTGTTCCTTTCTCCACATTCTCCAACATTTTTGTTTTCTTCCCAATCTCTGTTCCCATTCTAAAACTCCACTTCTACTCTGTTTCCATTTTCTTATTTCACTTACTACCTTTGAACAGACTGAGTTGATCTGTTTTTCTGACCTCAAACCAAGCTTAGCTTATTGAAGACAGAAGAAAGTTTCTAAAGTAAAGCCAGTCCTTGGAATACATGACCTACAACTGAAAACTTGTTCCCTTTTAACCCCTCCCATCCTGGGCTAACATGTACAGGCAGTCTTCAACCTGACTACCATAATTGAGCTCGAAATTTCCGTTACTAAGCAAGGCAGTTATTGAGTTTTGCCCCGTTTTACAACCTTTGTCGCCACAGTTGTTAAACTAATCTCTGCAGTTGTTTAAGTAAGTCATGCGATCATTAAGCGAATATGACTTCCCCCATTGATTTTGCTTGTTGAAAGCCAGCTGGAAAGCTACAAAATGTGATCAACTGATCCTGGGACACTGCAACTGTTATAAATACATCCCAGTTGCCAAGCACCTGAATGTTGATCACGTGACCATGGGGATACTGCAATGGTCGTAAGTGTGAAGACCAGTCATAAGCGACTTTTTTCAATGCTGTTGTAACTTCAAATGGTCACTAAACAAATGGTTGTAATTCAAGGATTACCTGTACTGTTATATACACATTTCATAAAGTTATATTTAAAGTTGCAGGGAATAAGCTTATTAAACTCTTAAATGTAATAAGATTTGTTTGTCAAAGTACTAATATGATGGGCACTAAGCCTTTAGAAATAACAAGAATTCCTTTTCTACACATTTGCCTCTTTATGTACGGTATTTATTATATTTTATCATTTTTCTCTCTGTTTTTTGTATTATAACCCCTTGTGTATTTAATATGTTGGTCAGTCTATGATTTCAGCATGAATATATTGAAACTGTAAATGTGAGGGATTAAAATATTGACAATATCATAAGGATTTTAAGACCAGAGGAAATTGCATTTTGTAGTGTTAGAAATATTCACAAATCCTTTGGGGAATTCTCCCATTTCAGAGAAAATTCATACCATTGTAACCTGTTTCTACTATGACTTGTTGAATGCCTAGTTGTACATTTTTGGGTTTCACTGAAAATCTCTCCCTCATTTAATCTGAGAGTGTGAAGGGAATACTCATATTCCATTCAAAAACATGCACAGGCTATCTTGTTGCTGAATGTTACATGCTTAAAACATAGATGAAAACCTTTCAACTTATCAAACATTCTTGAATTGCTTTGGGACTGTTTTCTTAGTGATTACTTACTGATTTCTTCTTTGCCTGACAGTCTGAGCAGTGCCTCATAGGATATCCCTTGGCCACCATACAATCGCCGGAGCAAGGATAGTGGCAGCTTATAGAGTTCTGGGTTCTTCTGTTGAAATGAAAAAACAACATGACATCAATCAAAGTTGATATAGCAATTCATAAACTAATATTTCCCCTGTCCTCAACATTCTATTCCCATCTTGACCCTAATCTCTTATGCAAGTACTTATTTTTTCAATAAGTATTTTCAAAGCATAATTCCTGATAATCTGTAACGCACAGGTAGCAAAATAATAGCTGAAAATGCCTACTGCAACCTCAGCAACTCTAGATTAATTATTTGAAGCTCCGTCCAATGAAGGGCAAAGCCAAAAAAAATTAAATGATACCTTGCTTCGTTTGTTCAGTATAATAAACATATAGCAAACTTCATTAATGGAATATGTAATTGATAAACAAACAACCCCATCCTCATTCCAGGAAATTACCGGATTCTTGCCTTCAATTCAAGTTGCTGATTGTCAACTTGAAACCCCTACGTGACTTAGGACCAGGTTATTTGAAAGACTATCTTTTCCCAGTTACATCTACCCAACCCACCAGGGCTTGGAGGCAAGGAATATTAGGAGTCCCCTCTCCTAAGGAGGGCCATCTAGCATTCTAGCAAGATCAAAAAGAACAGCCTTCTCCATGGTGGCTCCCTCCCTGTGGAACATCATCCCCATAGAGATCAATTCACCTCCACTTCAACATTCTTTCAAAGGCCCTAAAGGACCTGGTTTTGCCAACAGGCCTGAGGACCAGAGGTGAGTTTCACAGATTTTTATCACCGGTTTGTCCCATGCGCACGCCTTCCACACATGCGCTTTGCTCGCACATGCACGTTCCGTGCATGCATCAGGTCTCGAAAACGTGGCTAAACAGGACAGCATAGCGCCGGGGGGGGGGGGGGCAGTTGGACGGGCCCACCTGCGATCTCTGCTACCAGTTCACCTGAACCGGTATGAACCAGCTGAATATCATCACTGCTGGGGACCCCAGAGTGGGATGGAGCCCATCAAATGGCTCATTTGATAGTTGGGAGAAGGGTATTTTTTATTGTTTTTGTATTGGGCTTTTATCCTTATAAGTCACCCAGAGTCACTGAGGATGAGTTTAGCGGCCATATAAATTTCTTAAATAAATAGGTTTCTCTCCGGTCTATGTCCCAAATTTTTCCAGCATTCAAAATTTCTGCGTACACTATTTTTTTATCCCTGGAGAAAAGGTATAAAATGATATACCTCCCATCAAGATTTATTGATTTGATCTTGAGCTTTATAAAAAAAGAGCTTTGTTTCCACCCCATTCCCTATGTTTTGTCACATCTTGTATACGTTGCACACATTTTTTGTGTCTCGCTTTGATTGATCCCCCAAATAATACTACCCATTATGGATTTTGGATACCAGATGATAAATTGCTTTTTGTTTGCATAGTTCAAATCCCCAAAGAAACATGGCCTTCCTGCACTTGGAACTTCTTCAGACTTATTGAAATTTCTAATTCATCACCACTAATAAAAGGTTTGGGATGAAGGATATTAAGTGCAACACTCTTAGAAGGCACCCATTTTGGAGAAAGTCTTGAATTAGAAGATGATAAAACAGCCAGAATCCCCATAGAGATAAATCCCTGCTATTGTTCTTCTAAAGAGCCTATTGTTATCTCACCTCCTGGAGAACCATGTGTTGAACTATGGGGAAAATGTTTCAGAATGATAAGTAGAAAGAAAAGCTATGAGATTCATCAACAGGTGAAGTGAGTCAAAAGACTAAGCATGATGGGGATATGCAGGAGCCATTACCTAGACAAAAGGTGCTGAAGCATTTTTTTTTCAAGTCTAGGACAAAGAGTTAACATTTAGAAGCAGTTCGGATAGAAGCCTCCCTAATTCACTGAACAATAAGGAGGAGAAGGTACAGCACAATCAGACCTGTAATATTCTGTTATTATAGCCAATTTCAGTAAAAGTAGTTTTTAGCCTTCCTGTGGAGATGATTTCCTGGTCTGGTCTGGTCTCCCTAGTAGAACTGACAGCAGATGCTACAAAAATCGAATTCCACACAAGTACTATGAATTGAAGATCTAGCCACTCAGAATAAACCATCACCATCTCCTTGCCCCAGAATAAAGACAGTCTGCTAGACATTTCCACTTACTTCCTGTATCTTATTGTCCACCCACAGCTCTGAAAGTTTTTTCTCTATCTCACTTCCAGATGCTCTGTGCAAGTGAGGGACAATATGTTGACATAAATGGGAAGGGTAACCTGAAGAGGTCCAATGTGGGGAAACTGTGAGTCCCGATGATTTTGTCAGTCTCAGCGCAACCAGGAAACTACCCTTTATCTCTCTTAGAGGAAGACTAAAACCCAGGCTTCCACAGCCATTTTTAAAAAAATTCTAAGTGGATTGATCACCAGTCAATTAGTCAGCCTAGAGAGAATGCAAAATTCTGCAACTGACCATCTTATCCCTGGCTTAATAGGAAATGTATCGAAGGATTTCTCTCTTTTATTTCTGGCAGGAGACTCCCTTTCCAGTGGCCACAGCTTCCATAAATTTTGGCTCTTCAGTTATTCTCCTCACCAAATATTCTGAGAATAGAACACCATTTCCCACAGCTAAACCCTCTTCTCAAACTCCAGACCTCGAAATCTTCATGTGAGTATTAAGATTCTTCATCTGTCTTTGACTGTCCTTTATGAGAAGTAGCTACCAATATACTGACAATGCTAGCTAAACAAGTAACATCTCCAAACCCTAATGAAATCTCTCCCTTCCGATGCCAATTCCATTCTAATTCCAGGTAAGAGCAGATTTTTACTTAAAAAGCTGCCAATTACCTCTCCTTATACAATATGTTAATTAGCCTAGAAGAAGAAAAGAAAGAGAACTGCTACTTTAATTTGGGGGTGGCTGAGTAAAGCAATTTGAGGGAGGGGACAGAGTAAAATATGTCCAAATTTCAAGAACATCCAAAAATAAGGAGTTGCTTTGTTAAGAGCGGTAAAGCTATGGTAATTTGAGTCCTATTTTGGACTGCACAGAAGTAACAAGAAGAGATTATGACGGCTGAGAACAGAATTGGATTTCTCAAAGCTTTTTATCCTCAACGGATCTAATTCAGAAGGGATTCGACAAAAGAAGCTACTTAAGACTCCTTGCAGGCCTTGCCCCCAAAAGCAATTTACACTGCATAAAGCCCCCCCTTTTTTTTAACAGAAATGGGAGGAAGGGGGAAATTGTACCTCATCCTCTACTCCTCTTTTGATACCTATGAATGAATGTCCCTTTTGTATCAGATTAGATTCTGGCTCACTTACAAGATGACAGTTTCTTCTGCAGATTTGGAACAGAGAAAATTGTTTTAGCTTATTCTGTCAGGAAGTACTGAATTCAATATAAATGCATGGCAGACCTTAAGCGTGGTCTGTGAATGTTGTAGAAGGTAGTAGAGGTAATCCTTGACTTTCAACAGTCTGTTTAGTGACTGTTTGAAGTTACAATGGCACTGAAAAAGATGACTTACGACCATTTTTCACACTTACAACCATTGCAGCATCCCCATGGTCATGTGATCAAAATTCAGATGCTTGGCAACTGGCATGTATTTATGACAGTTGGTTTGTTCCTGGGTCACATTTTCCTCTTTTGCGACCTTCTGACAAGCAAAGTCAACGGGGAAGCCAGATTCATGTTACAATAACCGTGTTACTGACTTAACAACTGCAGCGATTCACTTAACATTTGTGGCAACAAAGGTCATAAAATGGGGCAAAACTCACTTAACAATAGAAGTGAGTTGCTACTGTCTCACTTAGAAATAGAAATTTTGGGCTCAATTGTAGTTGTAAGTCAAGGACTACCTGTACACTGCAGAAAGTTCAGAGTGGACTGCACCGCCAGATTTTGCAGGATGGGAAGAGGAACAGTTTTTTTTTAAAAAATCCCCTTGCTAAAATAAATATCAAGACATCCTAGAAAAAGAAGTCCCAATCTGCTTAATGAGCTATCTCTGTAGGTTGTTAAAGTGACATACAGGAGGAGCATTCCAAGGATGTTTGGAGAAAGTAGAGAGACTCAAGGGATCCCCTTATTAAATTGCTGAGGATTACCAGAGTCCTGTATTTAAAAACTACAGTAGTTAAAATATAGCTATGAATTGAGGAAGAGCTGAGAGAAGGCAAATGTAGATATTCCATTACCTGATGGCATCAGCACATTTGTGTTAATACATCTCAGTTAAATAAGTTCAAGATGAACAACAAAAAAACATAAGCAACAAGAAGATTAACTATCTTGTCGATGATGGACAACAGGATAGACACAACAACATACCTATCATGTAGTACAGTTATATACAGGCTATGAGAAACAGTTTGGTGTAGATTAAGGCATCAGGCTAAAAACTGGGAGATCGTGAGTTCTAGTCCAGAGGTGGGTTTTAGCAGGTTCTGACCAGTTCTGGAGATCCGGTAGTGGAAATTTTGAGTAGTTTGGAGAACCGGTAGTAAAAATTCTGACCGGCCCCGCCCCCCATCTATTCTCTGCCTCCCAAGTCCCAGCTGATCGGGAGGAAATGGGGATTTTGCAGTAAACTTCCCCTGGATTGGGGAGGGAATGGAGATTTTTCCCCTGCCACGCCCACCAAGCCACACCCACAGAACCGGTAGTAAAAAAATTTGAAACCCACCACTGTTCTAGTCCCACCTCAAGCACGAAGCCACTCCTGTAGTGATTTGCTTAACAACTGTGGCAAAAATAGTTGTAAAATTGGGCTCAACTCACTTAACAACTGCCTTACTTAGCAACAGAAATTCCAGTTCCAATGGTGGTCATATGGAATGTCTTTCTCCATCTGCAGACAAGTTTCATTCCATAGTCCCTCTGAGACATCCTCCCTACATATACCAGTACAATTTTATATGCAGATTTAAAGCAGATGGAGCACAGGAATTTGTTGCTGTTATTGTTCTCTAGAAAATTGCCACACCATATATTCAATAACATTTCAGTTTACCTCACCTTTGTTTGGACTCCGCTGGGCATCTGTTGCTCCAGAGACTCAATACAGTAACCACGACATAACTTTGCCACTAGTAAGGACAGCAGCACTGTCAGAACAAGGGAACACTTCATTGTGGGTTTTTTTACCCCCTCAGGGAGGAAAAGCTTGGAAAGGGAGAAAAAAAATAATTAAGGGATGCAGGGGAATTCAGAAATAGATAGTGGAGAAAAAAAAAGTCAGCACAGAAAAAAAAACTGTCAGGTGCAAAGAAATATCAACCATTCTATCTTTTGTGACGGTATAAAATGAAGCTATTGTTTTCATTTTTTAGAAAATTAATTAATTCATCGCCTCTCATGAGATTTCAAGTACAGAATAGAACTTAGTCACTTACTTTCTGAAAATAGGAAAGGAAATTCAAAGTATTAAGAACATGTACTTTTCCATTCTCTATTTGGTGAATGTGTTCATTAAATATACATTGGTGAACACAAATATTTTTTAAAAAGCGGACATTGAGGGGTTTACACTTATCTTTTAGTACTTCTATATATGCAGCAGATTAACAATAAATGTTTTTGCTTTCTTCTAAGTTCAGGATTTTATTTTATTTTGGTTGTTTTAGTTCTACTCTTCATTTTTAATCAGTTATTGTTGTTGTTAGTTGCGAAGTCATGTCCGACCCGTCGCGACCCCATGGACAACGTTCCTCCAGGCCTTCCGGTCCTCTACCATTCCCCAGAGTCCATTTAAACTCACACCAACTGCATCAGTGACTCCATCCAGGCACCTCATTCTCTGCCGTCCCCTTCTTCTTTTGCCCTCAATCGTTCCCAGTATTAGGCTCTTCTCCAGTGAGTCCTTCCTTCTCATTAGGTGGCCAAAGTATTTGAGTTTCATCTTCAGGATCTGACCTTCTAAAGAGCAGTCAGGGTTGATCTCCCCTAGGACTGACCGGTTTGATCATCTTGCAATCCAAGAGACTCGCAGGAGACTTCTCCAGCACCATAGTTCAAAGGCCTCAATTTTTGGCACTCAGCCTTCCTTGTGGTCCAACTTTCACAGCCATACATTGCAACTGGGAAAACCATAGCCTTGACTATACGCACTTTTGTTGGCAGTATCTGCTTTTTAGTATGCTGTCTAGATTTGCCATAGCTTTCCTCCCCAGGAACAAGCGCCTTTTAATTTCTTGGCTGTAGTCCCCATCTGTGGTGATCTTGGAGTCCAGGAAAATAAAATCTGTTACTACCTCCATTTCTTCCCCATCTATTTGCCGTGAATTGAGAGTTAATTCATCTAAAGATTCTTTCTTTATATAGTAAGTAGTTCTACTCTGTGTTTATTCTGGATCATATTGCATGACACATAACCCAGAAAAAAATTGCCTCTATTTCAAAAAAGTTCAATAGTTCCAAACTTGGGCTGATTATAGCATTAAAATCCCCATAAATAATTAAATCTACACTTCTAGGTTCACATAACATATCAATGACCCAGGCTATCCCAATTTACCAGTTGTCCATGTAGCATATAAATACTAATACATATTAACATTCTCCCTTTAGATTTCAGCCTTAGCATTTGAGTTTCATCGTTATAATAATTTCCAGGATTCATTTCTTCTCACATCACGATATAATAAAATTAGGCTCATTAAACCCCCTTTAGCATGCCTTTTTTTTTTTTACCCTTCTTGGCCTATTTATAAAAACACGTATAGTTAGATAATACTACCAGACTATTTCCTATCAGCTAAATTTCTTAAGAGAAAAATCATATACCAGTAATCTTGTAGAAAATGGGGGGGAAAATCCTGTCTATGCATTTACCCAATAATGTTCCAGGATGCACATTTAATTATAGAAGTCATCATGTTAGTTTTTTTGTAAACTGTTGATTAATCATATTTTGGATTTGGAACGGATGAATTATTTTGCCTTATTCTCCTGCAAAGACTCCTGGTATTGTTTTGGAATATGACATATCTGTTAGTCTCTGGTCCCTTCGTTGTTGGTTTTTGTTTGTTTGCTTTTGAAGTGTTTGAATCATCCTCTAGCCATTTCATATATCCTTATTATGCTTAAAATTTAAAATTAAATATCTTTGTTAACATAATTATTTTTAACCCGAGATATTTGGTGTAAACTTGTATGTTGCATTCTACGCTTCCTTAAAGGATCTCAAGTTCGATTCTATTTCTGGTTGCTTTGTATTGTGCACTTCTGCAGTAACTTGTAAACTCCTACACTATTTGTCTTCATTGCCTTATCCATCTGAGCTGGCAATGGATTTTGTGGTGCTCTGTGAATCATTGGTTGTTCTAGAATTATGTCCATTTCCTTCATGATCATTAATTGTGTTTACTGTATATTGCTTTGCCAGAGCTCTTTCTTTTGATAACACACATTATTGGGAGATTTACTTCTGCATTAATTAGACTTTTCACCAGCTGTGTTCTTTCACTATCCCTAGCTGGGTTGTTATGTTCAATATCCTCCACTTGTGATGTATATGGAATTTCAGTTCTTTGTATTTCCAGTGTTCCAAATATCTTTATTATGGTCTTTGACCAATCTTTACAATTTAATACTGATTAAAAATAAAAACTGCAGTAAAAAAGGAACAGTTTAATACAACAATTAGTTGTTAGGGAAGGAGAAAAAATATGGGACAATAAAACATGTCTAATTTATTTTTTTTGCGCAGTTGTGCAACTTGGTAAAATATTTTGGCCACTTGGTATGTTAACCGTATGGTTAGTGTAAGCATGTGGTTAAAAGATAATGAACATAAACTTTATCTGCATGGCCCTTGTTATTTGGAAATGATTGGTGCAGTCAAAGCACATCTTGAGGTACTGTAGAAGAGGCACCACATAAGAACATAGGTAAGAATATCCACCTCCTTAGAACCATGGGGGCAAAGTCTCTGTGAATAAAGGATCCTGTGAAATCTTCCTTCTAGTAAGGCTGAGGGGAGAGGATCAAGATGGACTCTAGAAAGGGCCCATCTATATTTGTTTAGTGTTAAATAGTACAAGTATCCCAAAATGGAGGGCTTGCAACTATCTAACACAGGGGTGTCAAACTCGATTTCATTGAGGGCTGCATCAGGGTTGTGTTTGACCTCGAGGGGCTGGGGTGAAGGGACGTGGCCAGGGTGGGCGCAGCCAGCTCCACGTCACTCATTGAGGCTCCGTTTCCAGCCGCGATGGCCCCCTGCAGCCCTCTACCAGAAAAAACAGAGTTCGGGGGGGGGCACGTGCGGCCTGCCTGGATTCTGTTTTCGGCTGCAACAGACTCCTGCAAGCCTCTGCCAGCAAAAACGGTGCTCAGGGTGATTGCAGAGGGTTGAAGAATACATGATTCCTTCCTCTGATTGAAACTACTGGGTTATCATATCTCTGTTAACCTTAACAAACTTAAGAATTCATTTCCAATTGTTGGAAGGTCATTTATATCCTCAGTCTCCATATCTCCCAACGTAGTCCAGTTCCTCTTTAAAGGAGTGTTATTTGTTGTCAACATGGCAAATTCTTAGGATAGGTTTACTCCAATTCAACCAGCAAAGCTATAAGCATACAGTGAAGCCCTAATGACAGTCATGAAATGACTTCATTATAGGGCTTTCATTTGGAGGAATTGAGCCATTGTCCAAAGAAGAGTTAGGTGAGGGTCTTATTGGAAAGGGGGGAAAAATCTGTGATCTTGGCTTGGCTTCCTCCTGCTTCATAATTTTCTGCTACTCCAGTCTATGGTTCTAG
The DNA here is from genome assembly GCA_012654045.1 of Ptyas mucosa. Classification (NCBI taxonomy): domain Eukaryota; kingdom Metazoa; phylum Chordata; class Lepidosauria; order Squamata; family Colubridae; genus Ptyas; species Ptyas mucosa. Next base: position 9,801,418 of record WNWU01000036.1, read on the forward strand.
TTGATGATAGCTATCTCTTGTGAGGACAGTTTTAAGTTTTTAAATAATAATAACAGCCCCCCTCATCATCATGTTCTCAATCATTTTTCCATCCTCTTGCAGTAAGTACTCTCGACTCTAGTAACTGGCTGCATGTATTATAATTGAGAGAGCTAAAAAGTAAGTTTTGTGGCATAGAATGTTTGGAATTCTACCTTTAGTTCACCTTCTTCATTATTGGCATACATCACTTAGCTTGTCCCAGTCAAATCACAGTTGATATTAATACTGTGTGCTAAAAAAAAATTAAAAAATCCTACCCAGTTTATGGTATAACATTTTAAAATTTCAGATTTTGTGTAGCCTCCTGTATGAAACAATTTCTTTGTTCTGTCTGATGATGGGCATTTATGTCTTATATATAAAGGTTGTCATAATGATCTCCAACACTGGGGACATATGGAAAGGTGATACAAGCAATCTCTTTTAAAGAGTTAATTCTTTCCCAATCAACAAAACTTACAACACAGTTGATGGGATCACTCAATGACTTTCAAGCTGTAAGTGAAGAACTATCCGCTTTGGCTGCAATTCTGTTCAATGGGCTTTAAGCAGCTAACTACTTACATGTCTGCAATCTTTCTGTATTTCAGTTTATTGTACAACGATAGAATTCCTATTGTATTTGTAATAAATAAAAAAGTAACTGAATTGCTCAAGACTGATAATCAGGTCTGCTACTATGGTTCATTCCTCTTTAATCATAATATTCTTAGCTTAACCTTTTTTAACCTTACTTCTTTCATGCACACTTTTATTACCCTGAAATTTTAAATTACACTAATTAAATTTTATATTCAGCTATGCAATATTTTAAACTAATGGCGTGATCTTCAGTACAATTTTAATCCTTATAAACTTTATACTCTAGATTTATAATCAAGATTACTGCTATTTTATATTCATGGAAACAAACCCTTTTCCATTGCTTTTGATATACTGATGTTATGTTCATTCAGATATAGATGTGTCTTTAATAATATATATTGAATATAATCCAGATGTCCTTACGATTTAGATATATTTCAGTGTTTTTTCTGTTTTAATAAATGCACACATTAAATACATTCAAACAAGCTATATGTTTGGTGGGGGCGCCTAACACGCTATTAGGTTTACATTATAAGCTTTAAGAGAGCAGGGAATAAATACAAACAAAAGTTTTCACACAGAGTATTACCAACTTTCCTATATAGAATGTATGGATTCTATGAATGCATACTTCAGGTTCATCTGATGCATTCTGCAGAGAAAGAATCTGTCCTTCTTTAGGGCCTTTTAACTTCTAGTACATACATTTTTTCTGTTCACTGTAAAGTTGTGTTTTAGAACGCTTTTAACTCCATAGTTAGCTTTTTAAACTTGTTTTAAAGTGTGTCTTGGATGTTTGCATTCAATCTTCAGTTTTCAAATTGCATTTAAATGTCTTAGAAGTTTTAAGCCCTTTCATATGTTTTACATATGAATAGTAAGTACTTTTCAATTCTAACAAAAAGGAGGCTCGTAGGCTGGATGAATAAGTTAAGGATCACATTTATAACCTCCAGTTCTAATTTAAAATAATATCTGCGTGACTTTTCTTAACATGCACATAAACTTTATATCTGTGTGATTTATACAGTATGCATACAAATAATATAATAGCAAAGCCCATGAAGCTCTCTTATATTTATTTTTTTTAAAAGAACACCTGTATTTTAATTTCAGTTCTGTAATTCTGTGAATAATACAAGACAGACACACATTTGCTTATATTAAGATTATAATGCCATATGAAACAAGAGATTGGACTACCATTTGTCAGAAATGGTGTAGGGTCTCCTGCTTGGGCGGGGGGCTGACCTACAAGGTAAATGTGCTATTAAGATTTTTCATTCATCTACTTTCCCACACCTAAGCTTTTGCTTGTTCATATTTGCAATGCAACATTTAACTGCACCTCAGTCATACATTTACTCAAAACCTAATCCGCCATCCACCACCATTCATGCATAGCTTAAATAGCTTAAATATATGTAGCAATCTTTGAGCCGTCACCAATCCTTATCCCCGCCTATCAAATGGTTTCTTCAGGTGAGAAATCCAAGTAGCCAGCAGGATCAGATTAGCAGTGAAATAGATTATTTGGGGCTCTTGGTCTTATTAACTTTTTATTTATTTTTTCTGACCAGCCTAGATGTGGTCAGTGTGTTCAGAGTCTTCAGAGGTGAAGCAGCCTTCAGTATCTTAGGATGGAGTTTGCCTCATCTCAGTACCTACTGTCTTTCCTCTGTTCTACTCCACAAGTACGAAGGCAATCAAAACATACATGTAAAGACTTGTGTCGTACATGTGCCAGTTCTCAAGATGCCAGGCCTTCTTACAGACTTCTGTGGGAAGCGTACTCAGAATCTTTTAAAAATGGTGTAAAATGTCTGTCTTAATACCTTGTGTATCTCTTTTTGTGGACACAGCATGACTAAATCTTAAATGGGGTCAGAAAGGGACTGGCCAGTAAGAGGCAAGCACATCAATGCTCACTGCCAGTCTGTCTAAATGTTTGTCTCTTACGCTATCAAGCAGAGGGACAATTGCTACCAAGCTTAACCTGGCCCAAAGTAATGCCATTATTGAGCATTACATGAAAAATCATAACGTTTTAGATCTGGGATAGTTTTTTCAGTTCATTTGGTACAGTCCCAGGACAAGGGGAAAATGATTAAACCCTTAACAGATTATCATTCTGACATTGCTTCAGCACTTTTCAAGCAAAGGATAACCTTGGAGGCAGTTTTAACTTATATTGTTAAGCAATTTCTCCACATATTCAACAAAGTCTGTTTTTCTATATTTCAATCCTGCGATGTCTTATGCATTATAGCTATTCAAATAGTTAAATGATGTTACCATATCATAACTCCATGACTCTCTTCTACTGAGGTGCATAAGAGTTCCCTGCATCAGATATGTTCTCTACTCTATTTGTTATTCTGTTTAGATATCCATTACACTGTTGGGAACTTACAGTCCAGCAGCTATAAATGCTGCCCTTAATTGCAAATCAGCATGCTTCTATACTTTTAGTCGTTAAAGACATAAGAACATACTGAATTGGGGGCATTTTCTCTTAGTGGCCAATCGGATGCCCCCAAAGTTAAGTTTACAATTAACTAGGCAAGAGACAGTGACATAACTGTACTCCCTTCCCGCCTTTATTCCCTTGCAGTTGATATTTAGCCCCAGACCCACAGGAAATATTGAATTTTCACGAATTTAATCCAATCCCTGGTGCATAATTATGCACATCATTAATTATGTGCATAATTATAATTAAATAAATAAAATAATAATTAATAAGTGCACCAGTGTGCCTACGGTCCCTGTCCTAATGTTTTCTTTTATTTGTATCCTTTTCATGGATTTATAATTATGTTTACACTTGTATCTGTCATAAAATGCATGCTTGACGAAATAAAATAAAATAAAATAAAATAAAATAAAATAAAATAAAATAAAATAAAATAAAATAAAATAAAATAAAATAAAAAACCATCCAAGTTAGCGGCCACGGTAATAAAATCCCCTAGGTTATTTATGGTGTGTGAAGAAGTGCTTTCTTTAGTCTATTCAAAACCGCCTCCCTTCTCCCCCACTCCCCTGTCCTTCACTTTTCATTAATATCGGTGATGGATGATGTGACAGTATAATGAACAAAATACCCCCGTGGAACTCTTCTCAAAAACCCCAGATAGATCGGAAAGACAGGAAGAGTGCCAGCCGGGCAAGACTGCCCGCAATGAAAAGAATACCACCACCCTCCAATAAAGTTAGACGAAACTTTTCACATAATCCCTCCGCTTCCCCCCACTCTCTTGCTCTCGCCCCAAATCGCGAGCTTTTTCCACTGCCGTCAAAATCCTACCCGGCCACCTGATGAAGGAAGGAGGGCAAGCGCGCTAGCAGCCTCGGCGGGCCGTCTCCGTGTCGGCGGCGAGAGCTGCTCTGCCGGAGACGGGCAGAGAAGAGGCTCTTTCCGCAGCTTCTGGTTCCCGGGCGAAGAGTTTGGCGTCCCTCTCTTGCCCAGCGGCAGCAACCAGACTGGAGGCAAAGCCCAAAGTCGACGACAAGAGTTCCTCGCCGCCCGTTCCCGCCACTTTAATAAAGGGCGGGCTGCGGTGGATTGGAGAGCGCCGATAGGGGGTGGAGGAGAAAAGGAGGAAGGACCCACGGAAGGCAACCTCTTCTCCAGCCGCACGCCCACCCACATCGTTGCACAAGTTTCTCCACTGGTTCGCACGCACGCACCTATATTGATAACGCGCAAGAAATCTCACAGATGTCATCGCACCTGCCAGATAACGATGCACGCGTGCATATATCCCACCTCTCGTAAATGCGTTGTCTCCACAACACCTTCGCAGTGTCGGCTATGCCCATCTATTGACTGGACAGGTCTGCCTTTTGCAGGAAAATGGCCATGTAGCCAAGTGGTGAAATCCAATTTTTTTTTTTACTACCGGTTCTGTGGGCATGGCTTGGTGGGTGTGGTGTGGCTTGGTGGGCGTGGCAGGGGAAGGATACTGCAAAATCTCCATTCCCACCTCACTCCAGGGGAAGGATAGTGCAAAATCCCCATTCCCTCCCCACTCTCGGGTGAAGGATATTGCAAAATCCCCATTCCCTCCCCACTCTGGGGCCAGCCAGAGGTGGTATTTGCCGGTTCTCCGAACTCAAAATTTCCGCTACTGGTTCTCCAGAACCTGTCAGAACCTGCTGGATTTCACCCCCGATGTAGCCGTTCACCTGCCAAGTCTTACTTAATCCACCTGGATTTCAAACATATTTAGGTCCACGTGCACACGGATCGTTTTGGAGTTCATATCAATTACCACAGGTTTTTTGTCGTGGCCCATATTCAGGACGTCAGTAATAAACACCAGTGGCAGCAGATTTTTTTTTCCTCTCTCTCTAAATAACTTGTCTGAAGGCTCCCTCGAGCTAAGTTCTTCTCCGTGGAAGTTGCCTTTGGATGCACAATCTAGCAGAAAGTATTATAAAACACTGAACTACCTACAGCATTAGCTTTAAAATATCTCTTCCCTGTCAGTATACTTTTCAATTATTAAGACAGCTGAACTTACAGTGAAGTACCACTGTGATCACCAGAAGATGGATTCAGTCCTATCCATATGATGCCTAAACAATGCAAACTCAATTTTATAATATATGGGATATGAATCTGCAATATTTGTGTTCTGGTTTTCTTTACTGTATTGAAGTGATGTTTAAACAATACAATGGATCTTCTTGTAGTTTTTGTATAATAGGTGATTGTATTGGTAGGGACTACATTTGTAAGATATAAAAGTCTTAGCCCTACCTTATGATTGGAAAAGTAGAATTAATCTTTTCCTGTTGGCTCTAACTCCTTGTGACCAGCATACCTCATGGTAAATCCAACTGTTGATCTGTCCACAAACAACAAGCAAGTTCTGTTATCAACTTATTGGCTTCCAAGAAGCAGATGAAACTATAACTTCTACTTTCAAAGAGTCCTAGAATTGTATTCCCTTGCATTTCCCTTCTGCTTTATCAGTATGCAGAAGGAGGATACAAAAATTGGGATGGCAATACAGACACCAAATCAATTTTCACAAAGCTAATCCACTCTCCATGCAATATGGACCGGAATCTTGATCAGACAAATGGGAAAATCTTCTGTTGCATCAATTATCAAAGGGTGATATGATAACATTTAAAGTGGGAAATATGCAAATTCAGTTGTGGTGATGCATTTTTTAATAGATGAAGACTGCATCATTACATTGAAGATTGCTGAATTACAATTAAAATGTTTGGAAATTCTTGCCATTTCACCCTCAATAGATATGCATTGTTTACCTGTCCATCACATTTCCAAGTTTTATTCTGTACCTGTTACTCTGACAGAGTCTCTTTGTGTGTCTCATTCAATTACATATTGTTCTTCAGTATCTTGCATATGCTTTCATGCTTTCACTATTATATGCCAGTCATGCAGAAAAATTGGTATCTTGTTTTTCAATATTCATATTCTTTCATTCACGCATCCTATAAGCCAATTGCCTCCATTTTGGATGGAGAAATTTGAGCACTTTCCCTTAGTAAAACACACAACCCTTATTCTATGTACATCATACATATAGTTGGAACTTGGATGCAAGCGTTGTAAAACACGTGATACAACTCTTTTACACAAAGCCACCCCCCCCCAAAAAAATTGTTCTTTGGTCAAACTGTTCATATTAAGATAATTCTCCAAGCATTCAACTGTATCTGCCTTTCTAGAATTGAATCCCATAGGACCTTCTATGACAGCAAGCTCTTTTCCTTTCCTATGTAGCAACCCTCCAGATATTTGAAGGAAACTGTAGATGAGAGTGAAACTGGGAGGTCAAAAACCATCCTGCAAAAAGAAGATGGGAAACCACTTCTTTATAACATCAAGAACACAACACAGTGTGCCATTATAAGTAACCAAGACTCAAGCTCAATTTGAAGACAAAATCTCAATAGGTAGCAGTACCTACCTGACCTTGGCTCACCTTAGTTCTGCACAGTTGGTCCATGGATGGCAAATATCTGACAATCCTGAGATTCTTGGCTAGACTAGGAAATTTAAAAAGAACATCCTGCAAGAAAGAACCGCACACCAAGAAGAGAATGCATTGCATACCCAGTCATCAGGAGCCAACAGCTTTTTTAACTTTTATCATAACTACTTGCAGACTTCAATTCTCCCAGCTTTACAAGATAGCTATGTTAATTTCTTCTAACAAGGCAATAAATAACCTTATGACCTCTTCAGGACAAAGATAAGTTTTTAGAGATCATAGTCACTTTATTCTGTGAATCTTTAACTCGATTATGGAAATAGGCATTGGCAAGAGGGGACAAGGCTTTATTTTGTGCAAACTCAAAAAGGAATAGAGAATTCTTAGACTCAGTAATGGAGAAAGAACCTTCTATTTCTCCTGGAGTTGGCACAAAATAATGAAACTATGGAAGTTTGTCTATGCCATATCAGTTCTGAAACAGTATAAAATTGTGTTGCCTGTTTTTATAGCCAGTTATTGTGCTACTGTCAAATTGTGCTTCCAGTTTTTAAAAGAAGTTATTCTCTGGCTTTGCTTCTGTCTCCATTCAACATGTCCCCAATCACTAGTGGGACAGTGCAGATGAATATGACTTCAGAATTCTGGCTGGAGCCTGTCTAGGCTGGCTCATCGTAACCACATTCCATACTTCATTTGGCCATCTAAAATAATGAGAAAGAAGAAAGGAAGAGAGAGACAGACAGAGAGAGAGAGAGAAAGAAAGAAAGAAAAAGAAAGAAAGAAAGAGAAAGAAAGAAAGAAAGAAAGAAAGAAAGAGGAAGGAAGGAAGGAAGGAAGGTAGGTAGGTAGGTAGGTAGGTATTGGAAGACACCAGGACAGAAATAAAGGACCCTGCCATGATGGTGCAACTACAATTAGTCCTTGACTTACTACCATTTCTTTAGTCACCATTTGAAGTTACAGCAGCATTGAAAAAAATGACTTACAACCAGTCCTCACACTTATGACTGCTGCAGAATCCCCACAGTCACATGATCAAAATTGTGGTGCTTGGCAACCAACATGTATTTATGACAGTTGTAGAATCTGGAGTCATCTGATCATCATTTGTGACCTTCCCAGCTGGCTTCCAACAAGCAAAATCAATGGGACTAGTCAAATTTGCTTAACAACTGCATGATTCCCTTATTAACCATGGCAAAAAAGGTAAAATCGGGCACAACTCACTTAACAATCATCTTATTTAGCAACAGAAATTTTGGTTCCAATTGTGGTGGTAAGGCCAAAACTATGAGTAACTGCTTGTAGAACAGAAGAACTGAAACTTAGCATCCACATCTCCTACTTCAGAGAAACTGGAGAAGTTATTGAAATTGACAAATAGAGAAACAGGCAAATAAACAACAACAACAAAATCACCAGTTCAACTTTCTCATTATCTTCAGAACACTGCAATAAGGAAACACAGGGCTATTACATTTGATGTTATAGATCCCCACTGTTGCTGTTTCATACCTAATAGTGCTAATACAGAATTCTGCAAAGATCCCCTGTCCACCAAATAAAATAGCAAAGGTCTGCAGTCATTTCTTCTACTTTTTGGAAGCTGGGTGACAAGTTGGTGTCAAAAGTAAAGGGGATGGTAACAGATATGAGCAGCATGCACCGGAAGAAGGCAAAAGGGAAGGCAAGCAATGAATTACGGTATGTTCAATGCATCATAGTGCAAATTCTGCCTATGGAATACTTGCATGTAATTTTGGTTTGCAAGTACAACCAATTTGCAGAATTTGGGATCGCAAAAGTCACAATCCATTTTTTAAATATCATTTTGGCATTGTCATAGTTAGGTGTGGATGTTTATGATCAGGCTAAAATAAACTTTGCAGCTAGAACCTGACAATTTTTGAAATGGAAATTTCTTCTTAGGAGCTTGCCATCAAATTAGGTACGAGAAATGTCACAGTGGATATAATTATTCCATCAAGATTCCAGAAGTTTGAAAAAAAAAACTTGGCAAGAATATTTATTGCAGAAAAAAAGAGTTTGGAACTGTGGTCAATTTTTTAGGCTAGAGTCTTAATCTGACAACCTTTAGCAAGTCTTTGACTAATAAAAACCATTTTGGCAGCCAATATGATCTCAAAGCTCCTGAATTTATATTGGAACACAGCTTTATATCTTGGAACATATTTGATACAAGAATGAAGGAAATTTCAGGTGAACCATAACCACAGAGTTTAATATTTCAGGCAAATAATATTATTCTATTTATTTATTCATTCAATTGCTATAGCCGCCATATCAGCCAAGTGACTCTGGACAGCTTACAATTTTAAAACTGTAAAGCAGTTAAAATAATTAAAAACAATAAAACATCCAAAAATAAATCTATGTAGCGATCGAGATAGTTGACTAACTAACAGTAAAGCCAATAAACAGAACCCTTAACAGATTCCAAGCCTCAGGCCTGGGTACACAGTCACATTTTTAAAGCCTTAAAGTAGATGGCCTAGCAAAGTAGATGGAAACTGAACTTTTAGAATATAACTTCTAGAAGACAGGCATTTCTGAGTTTCACCAAAGGAATATGAAATGGTACTAGAGATATCTAGGAGTTTTTGCACACAAGGAAAGGCTGAGCTGGAGAAAATTACAGAGCATATCATCAAATCAGTCACCTTGGAATTGCAGAGACATCAAGATGGCCGAGCGACTAGTAGATAATTTCTGGGCTGCAGAGATGATACCAAAGTGGTGACTATAAACTCAGCCAGCAGAACATATGGGAAGGAGTGAATGTAGTGGACTGTGGACCAAGATGTAGCTGGATGGGAGAGGGGAAATCTTTAGAAGCATAATGTCTGTGGAGACTGTCAGTCATCCAGGTCACGATTATCCCAAAGATGCTTTTCTAAAAGGCAGCTGGGCTTTCTTGGAAGAAAATCACTTGCCTTTTGGAAAAGCACCTTTGGGAAGCATAACCTATTGGGATGGAAAGGGTGAAATTGGCAGCCAAAAGAACATTTGAATTTAATATTTTAATACATGGCAATGACTCATATGGATGAATTAAATGTAACTGAACTAGCATCAAGCCTAGTGTTTAAAATTCCAGTTCTGCCTATTAAAAGTAAAATACAGTCCTTGGTCCATAAGGCCCTGCACGCTTTTGTTCCAGTGGGCAAATTGGATTTGGGCTGACAAGACCTAGGTTCAAGTCTACTCTTAGCTATGGAAACCCTTTGGGTGACTTCTCTGACTTCGTCTCAGCCCAACCTATCTCATAAGATAGCTAGTAGAAGAATAAAATGAAGGGAGAGTCCCCAGGGAAGCCATCTTAATCTTGAAGGAAAAGCAGGATATACAATACACCCAACAAGCCAACTAACTAACCAATAATGCATAAATAAATGAATGCAGAAGAAAACCAGGAAACTGTGAGTTCTACTCTCACCTTAGCTGCAAAAGCTGGCTGGGTAACCTTTGGCCAATCACTCTCTCTCAGCCCAGCCGACCTCACCAGGTTGTTGTTGAGGTAAAAAATTAGAGGAGTATTAGGTATGCTTGCCGCCTTGAGTTACTTATAAATAAAGTTGGGATAAAAATCATAAATAAATGCATGTCATGGTCCTCTAAATGCTTGAGGAACAATTATTTTGAGAAATTTTTCCTCTGACAAAAGATTTAGACTGCACACAGATTATGTTTTTGAGGCAAAGCCTTTCATTTTTTTTTTTACATCAGTTGATAGTATATGTATGGCATCCCTGAACCTCTTATCCTTCTCCGTGACTTTTCTTCTTTTCTTCCCTTCCCCCGACTTCCATTTTTCCGCCCACTCTAGTGTTCACACTACTTTCCTATCATCATTGTTACCAGAAGCACTTCAGCCTAGAGTATCACTTCAACACATACAGGGCAAGAGTAGAAGGGACAATGTAAGTCATGAACAAATCCAGCTCTCAGCCCCGAGCAGAGGGGAGCATCTGTGATGGCAAGGATGATAATTAAACTAGTAGTGGGAAGATAATTAATAAAAGCATCGCCCCTCTTAATTGCAAGGACATAATAGCTCCACAGTGGTGGTCTCTTCTCAGTTCCCCTCAAATATCCTGCAAGGGAAACAGCCACCTTGGGTGTTGTTCTCACCACTGAGATGGCTGCTGTTTGTGACATTCATATTTCATGACAAAAGAACCATACAATGCTGCCTGGTGCTGCCAGACAAAACTGATCTATGTTAATTGAGGAGGCTGATTCAGACCCACTTGACATAGAAACTCCAGGAGCGAGGAGGGAAACTCTTCAGCATCTGACTGCATCTCAGCCTGTAAAAAGTATATAGCTGGACAATGAAAGTATTAGTCATTTCTAATCATTTTGAAAAATAACAAAAGTCTATTGTCATCAGCCAGAATGAAAATTGATAACCATGCACCTATGGTTATCCTCTACAAATGCAAAGACATTAAAATGTACCATTCCTTTTTTTAAGGATGGCAAATTTAAGGTGAAGTCAAGAGAACCATTAACTGCAGAGGAACATCGTTTTCAATGGGGGGGTGGGGGTTGTGCCCAATTAAAAGAAAGATTTAATACAGGCAAGATGAGAAAAAAAACACGCATAAAAATGGAATTTGAAAATGAATTATGTACAAATGCTGAACATATGATGATTGCAAAAATGTATAAACTTTTGTTAAGATTTCAAAAAAGAAAGGGAACAAGTTAAGGATTGTATGTTAAAATGGGCTGCCGATTTTGGCTGTGATATATAGCTGGGTACAGGGGAAAGAACTTAGATAAATTGGATAAAATTTACATTGTGTTAGAACTGGAGAGAATTTTTTTATAAAATGGTGCATTGTTGGTAAATGACACCGGGGATCCTATCAAATATGTATAAAGGTGCCTGAAGTCAATGTTGGAAATGTGAAAAATATGAAAGAACAGTTTATCATGCACTGTGGATATGAAAAAGCTAAGAAATTTTGGATACAATTCCATACAATGATAGAAAGAATTTTAAGGATTAATGTTGCAAAGAAATCAGAAAAAAATTCTTTAGGATTTATGGATACTAAATTAGAAAAGACTCATGAATAGCTTTGTATATAACAATGCAGTGAGATGATTAAATGCACAAAGATGGAAAAGTATTGAAATTCCCACAATGGAGCAATGGATTGTAAAACTGTCAGAATTAGCAGAAATGGCAAAACTGACCTCTTTGGTCAGAGAGAAAATAACAAGTACTTTTTCAAGACTTTTGGAGACTTGTTATGGAAATCATCTAGAAGAAGAAAAAAGTGAAATGATGATTTATGGATTTTAATGATTGAAAAAAATGAGAATTTAATATAGAGTTGTAGATCTTTGGAAGATATAAGAAGGATGGGGGCTGATGGATTGTTCAATATCTATTAAAGAGAAGGTTGAAAAATGTATTTCTTAGCTTTAGTTTTATTTTTTCTTGCACGTTTTTGTTTGTTTTTTATCTTTTCTTTTTCATTAGATTTGTCTTTTACTTTGTAAAATATTTAATAAACATGATTTTTTTTTAAAAAATGATACATTTCTTTCCCTTTGAAAATTGTCGCCATCCAGCCAGAATTCATTCTCAAAAAGATTATGAAATAGTTAGTAATCTGGATATCCAATCTGAACCTCCATTCCTTCTGATTCAATCAGATGCCAAACTTTTTAATTTCTTTAACCATGAAATCTATGAGTGGTTTTGAAGAGCTCCAACATCAACTAAGAAACAAATTTAATTTTTGATTCACTTTGTACATATAAAACATTACAATTGTTTTAACAATCTTCATCACCCTCTCCTTATATATTCAACTACTTGCATTTGAAGACAGTACAGTTTAATATTATATGATAATCTATGGGGATTTGGACTGTTTTCTAAATACATTTATGTAAGATACTGGGTTTCATATCAGAAAAATAGAAAATACTAAATTATCACTTTTGATATGTTTTTATTTCATTAATAACAACATAAAATTACATACTAAGCCAAAAAGGTTTTATTTTATGGTCTTGCATATCTGATTTTGGAAAACAATGTGTAAAATCAAACCACAGGCAATTGTTGCATAAAAGTTTATACATAAAGTATTATTACCTAGTTTCTATAAAACAGATGTTTTAGACATGCATTAAAAATAACCAAACCATATAAATGTGCCTAGGTGTGCAATGGGACTCAAGCGCACGCACACACATTTTTAAATTAAATGCTGTCCTCAACTTGATACTCTCCTCGTATTTTGGACTGCTGGTTGGGATTGATTGGTAGAAGAAATACTATATTATATGGAGCTGATCTTTATTTCTATTGGGGGAAATCAGAATTGTTAAGTTCTGGTTCTCATGTCATTTTGTGGGATACTGACAAACAGATATTGCTCCCAATGGAAGATTAGACACTCTGTGTTGCATGTAAGGGAATCCAGTTACAATCTCACCACATGAGGCAGTTCTACCTCATGGACCTTGATGAGGTCCTTTGTCCCAGGCAGCAGGAAATCTTGAAAAATTTGAAAGAGCTCCCCAGGAGGTAAATTGCAAGGGACCCCTGCACCTATAGACTTTCTGGTCCCATATCAGATCCAAAACTCAGTTTCTGGGAAGAGAATTAGTGGGTGGGGATTGATCAACGTGGCCAAACATCATCTAAGGACGCCATTGTTGTAATCTTAACCCAAAAATCAGCTACTTTTCTTTTTCTGGCTTTGAACCACGTTGCCAGATTTTAAAAAAAATCCTAGGAACTTGAAGGGCATCAATTATTATAAAGTGAACATATTGAACTAATGAAAATATTGCCTCTCTAGGTATTCATTAGTTCAATATGTTCACTTTATTACTTACAAAACAGAGGAAATTACCTTCCTCTTAATTATTCTTATTGCTCTCCACAGGTCCACTGTGCCCATGCAATTAAGCACAACATCCTCAGACCCTGACAGGGGAAGTTTACATCCTGGGCTGGGCCTCATGAGACTGCCCTTATCTTATTTCCAGCCCATAAAGGACATAGGCCTAAAGGGATATTTATTTTCCCACTTATTCCATTTACTCCATTGGCTGGTGATTTACAGCAGCAAAGCCAGAGGTGAAACCATTCAACTTGTCTACAAGAATTGGCACACATCAATCAGAGTAACGCCATTCTCCAGTGTCAAAAAAAAAAAAAATGAAGGTGGCAGCAATGGAATCTTTTGGACACATACACACACACATCCCTCCAAGCAGATCAGTGGTGAAATTCAATTTTTTTTACTACTGGTTCTGTGGCTTGGTGGGCATGGCAGGAGAAGGATATTGCAAAATCCCCATTCCCACCCCGCTTCTGGGGGGAAGTATATTGCAAAATCTCCATTCCTACCCCACTCTGGGACCAGCCAGAAATGGTATTTGCCGGTTCTCCAAACTACTCAAAATTTCCGCTGCTGGTTCTCCAGAACCTGTCAGAACCTGCTGGATTTTACCCCTTGATAGCAGATGCTCTTGCTTTAGTGATTTGGAATAGATGTGTTAGAAGGAGGAGAGATGTTAGTAATGGGAATACTAGATTTTATCTTAATATTATTTTGTACCAATTTGATGTAGGTGGAAACCACTCTAACTCAGCAGTCTGAAAAGGCTCCCGGTCTCCTTGCTTCTTGCTCCCATCCTGTTGGATCACTTCCAGCCTATGTCTTCATCCATTTCTTCATCTTCTCTCTTACCAAGTCACTACCAACATTTTGCCAACAGTTTTCTCTCTGCCATCATCAATTCTCCTTACTAGACAACATCAGCCATTTTTTGTTTTCCTGACTAGTAGTAAAAGAGTAAGCTCTACATCCCTCTATTCTTTAGTTCTCAAGAAGGTTTTTGTGCCACAGAATTATGAGACTTAGTAATGATATTGAGCGTGACTACAGATAATGATACTGGTATGTATGCTGTATGTATGTGTGTACTGTATGTATTTATGTATGTACAAATAAGGGAAAATCTATAATATCAGCAAATTATTTCAGAGAAAGACAGAGGGAAAGCAGTGTCTATAGGGCACCACTTGGCAGCACATTACTTTTGTAATCTGAAATGCTAAACCAGTGGACCTATGTCTTCTGCTGAACACACAATCCACACATATCGACATATACTGGTATAACACCAGCTGCCTGCAATTACCGCAAGTTCAAATCTCACCAGGTTCAAGGTTGACTCAGCCTTCCATCCTTTCAAGGTAGGTAAAATGAGGACCTGGATTGTGGGGGCAATAAGCTGACTTTGTATAAAAAAGAACACCACTTAGAGGGGACTGAAAGCCTTACTAAGCAGGTATATACAAAAGTATGAAGGCTATTGCTTAACGCATTGTAAGCCATGTCAGATATATACTGATGGTCGTGCTCATTCAGTCTATGCGGAAGTTATTTAGGCCATACAGTTTCAGGTTTAAAAGTTATTTTATTATTTACAAATATACAATAATGAACAGGGTGTCCTGCTGCATTTATTACCCTAACTGTATGGCTCAGAGGTTGAGAGGGAGAGAAGTTCACTTCTGTCTTGCTGAGATGGATGGGAAGAAATTAGGGAAGATATCCAATTGATTTGTGGGTATGACTCCAATAAGGGAGTTCATTGGTTTATACAGTCACATGGGATATCTGTAGACTTAGAAGACTTAACCCCTTCTGGTGCCTGGGGCATCATACGTAGGCAATATCTGACAGACCCCTTCTATTGCCAAGTGTGATGGAACAGTGCTCAAAGATAATAATAAACAAGTATAAGAAAAATAAATTATAAGTACAGTCCAACTGATTTGCAGTGGTTCCAATGTGTTTCACAAGGTACAGGTTTAGTTAAGAAATCAGCAATTTGATCCTTGGTATCGCAATAAACAAATTCAACAAAACCCTTTTTAACTAGGTCTCTCACATTTTTATAACGTATATCAATATGGCGAGATCTGAAGCTGACATCATCCCTGACCGAAGAGGCTATGACGGACTCATTGTCCTCGTGGAGAGTGATAGGTAGTGAAGGTTGTGTCCAAATGTCTGAAACTAATTCATATATCCATGTGAGAAGTGTGCAAGCGTCAGAAGCACTGGCATATTCAGCTTCGGCCGTGGAATTAGCAATGAAGTTTTGGCGACAAACGCGCCAATCTATGGGGCAACCATTTAGGAAGTATATAAAGCCTGATGTGCTTTTTCTTGATTTTTCATCCCCTGCCCAATCGGCATCTGAATAACAGGTAAGTTTTGGGGTTACCCCTTCATCAGGTTCTAATAATAAGACCATATCTTTTGTATTATGCAAATATCTGAGTAACCTTTTCATAGCAACCCAATGTTGTTCTTTAGGCTCATCTACTTGTCTAGATAAGAGATTTGTACTTAATGATATATCGGGTCTACTCCATCTGCTGATATAAAGGAGTGATCCTATGATGGATTGATATTGAGTTTTATCATGATACTTGTTACCGTCTAGATAAGCAATTTTATTATAGTCAGTGCGCATGGGTGTATCTGTGGGGTTGCAGTTTTCCATGCCACATCTTTGTAGCAGGTCTTCAATCTTATCCTTTTGTGAGAAGCAAAAACCTCTATCAGTTTTAAAAATTTGTACACCCAGATATTGGTCTATATGACCTAAGGTCTTTAAATTAACATGTTCTCTTAATTTGTTTGCAAATTGTTTGCTGGATTGTTCGTTGGGCCCGATATAAATCAAATCATCAACATAGATTAAAATAATTTCTTTTCCCCCTTCATAAGGTTTTGTCATTACGCACTGGTCAGATCGAATTTGATTATACCCCATTGATTTTAAAGTTTTGGTAAGGCAGTCAAACCAGAGCTTGCCCGATTGTTTTAAGCCGTATAACCCTTTGTGTAGCCTCCATGTTTTGCCGAACTCAACTTGGAACCCTGGTGCCCCATTGACATAAATTTCCTCCTCTAATGGTGCATGGAGGTATGCGGTTTGGACATCAAATTGATAGACTTCTTGATTTGAGATAATGGCTGAAGTCAGTGCCGTTTTTACGCTTTCTGGTTTTACTGTGGGGGAGTAAGTTTCATCATAATCTTCGGGAAAGCGTTGGGCAAAACCTTGGGCTACGAGGCGTGCTTTGTATAGATATGTGTTGTCAGGGAGTGTTTTAATTTTGTAAACCCATCGAGTGCCAATTGGGTGTTTGTGTTGTGGAGGTGTTGTTTTTGTGAATACTTTTAAATTTATTAAACAGTCCATTTCTTTGGACATAGCGTCCCACCATTTTAATTGTTCTGATTCCGGTAATTGGAGCATGTGTTTAAAATTTTTTGGAGTGATGGGTATTTGGTTTGTCTGTGTCACATTGTTCACATCAAATCTTTTAGGTGGGATGCCTTGTGTAATTCGTTTGGATTTTCTGATTGGTAGTTGTGTATCTGTGTTGTTTGTTCGAGGTGTAACTTTTGGTGTTGTTGTTTGTACATGTTGAATTCTCTGTGGTGTATCTGATGTATTTGTTTCTTGGGTTAATACGTATGAGTCATTTGAGTGTATTTTGGTCCAGTTGTGGTTTTCTATGAATGTGGCTGAACGGGAAATTATTACTGTGTTGTTGTTTTTTATGAATCGATATGCTTTCGAACCTGGTGCATATCCTACAAAACGTAATTTTTTGGACACCTCATTCCCCTTCCGTCTGAGTGGTTTGGGGATATTGACATATGCAAAGCAGCCAAAAACGCGAAGATGTGTGAGGTGTGGTTGAGTGCCATATACAAGAAAATAGGGCGTTTGGTTAATAACCTTATTCCATGTGCGGTTAAAAGTGTAATTGACATATGCAAGGGCTTCTGCCCAATAGCTAGGGGGTACATCAGCATCTAACATGACACTGCGCATCATGGTCTGTAATATTCCATTTTTCCTTTCACAAATCCCGTTCTGCTGGGGGGTAAAAGGAGATGTTTTGTAATGTATAATGCCTTTGGAGTCAATCCAGTTTTGAAATTGTACAGATGTGAATTCGGCTCCACAATCTGTTTGAATTTTCTTTAATTTGATGTTGTGTTGGTTTTGTATGAGAGTGTAAAAATTTTTTATTTTTTGAAAGGCTTGAGATTTTTCAGTAAGAGTATAGATATGTCCGAAACGACTGAAATCATCGACTAAATTCAAAAAATATTTCCGTTTGCCCAAAGAAAGTGGAAAAGGGCCTACAATGTCAATGTGTACCAATTCGTATATGTGTTTTGATCGTCTAGTGCTAGTGTGGGGAATTGGGGCTGCCTTTGATTTTGCAGCTTTACAAATCTCACAGTCAAGTTGGATAGGGCAATCCTTAGTGCAGACGCCGTGGGAAAAATTTTGAGTATTGTCTACAGCAACAGTATTGGCATGTGCTAAACGTCTGTGTAATAAATGGGCACAATTATCATGTAAAGGTTCACCTATATGAGTCTGAATTTTTGTTTTTGACGTTCGTTGGTTTTGTGATGTTGGTGAAGTTGGAGAGAGGTGTGGTATGGTGTGTTGGTTGTTATGTGAGTCGGAAGTGTCATGTGTATTGATATGGTGAGGTGTGGTACCTTGGTGGTGCGTGGCAGGGGTACGGTCGGGATGATTGTCAGGGTCAGGTCTCGATGAGGATTGAGGTAGTTGAGTCGTGGGTGAGGAAGATGTAAAGGAATCTGGAATAAGAAAGGGTAAATCATTAATGACAGAAATATTGGCAATAATATTGTTATCATGTTTGGATTTTATAAAACCGTGTTGATCATCAAGAGATACTTTAAAACCGATTTTACCTAATTTTGAAGTACTCAAAATATTGTGGCCAAAGGTAGGTGTATAGAGCACTTGACTAATTTCCCCTATACCGGGTATAAATATAGATCCTTCATATTCAACTGTATTGGAAGTACCATTTGCTGCTGTAATAGAGATATTGGTTGGGAGAATATCATATAATATGGATTTGTCATTGGTGGTATGGTGTATGCTTCCAGAATCGATGACCCATAGGTGCGTGGTGTCACGCAGGTATTGTTGGGTGTTGGGAAATATGCCAAGTGTTTGGGATTCGGAGTTAGAATATATAGATTGTTCAGTAGGTTGTCCCCTTCTGTCTTTATAATCTTTGTGTGTGGGACCCTTTCTAATGTAAAATTCAGTGTGCATGGATCTTTTAGGTGCAGTATGTTCTTTGATAGTATGATATCTTTTGTTAGTCTTGTCTGTAGGGGTGTATCCCCTTGTATCATGAGTGTGGGTGGTGTTATCACCGTGTGGAGGATGGGAATTGTAGGTATGATAACGTCCTCTATAGTTACAATAATTAAAATTATTTTGATATTGAGAGGGGTGGTTCTGCCAGTTTTGGCAGAAGGGTTTGTGTGAAGAATGTGAAGGATGGGAATCATGTTTAGAGTAAAAGGGGTGGTCAAAAGAAGTAAGGTATCTATCAGTATGGTAGAGTCTTCTATCATAGAGAGGTTCAGATGTATGTTTATAAGCATTAGATCGTCTCCTATCTTCATCTATTAATTTGGATTTGATTTCGGCGACGGTGTACATGTGGGTGGGTAGGGAGTGGAGACTATTTATGAATTCTGACCAACCAGGAAAGTGTTTAATAGAATTAAAAATGATACCAATCATGGCAGTTTCAGGTACAGGATGATTGCGTTGAATCAGTTGTTTTCGCATGAATTCGAGGTGGAAAAGATGTTTGGCCATAGATGTGCCAGGTTTATATATGGTGCTATAAAAGTCACCGGCAAGAGTAGCGATAGTTGCAGGCGAGGGTGTGTTGTAATGTTTTTGTAGGTATTGCCATACCTCTTGTGCAGTAAAACCTGTAGGTATAGAATGAACAATATCACTTTCTAAAGTTGACATAAGAGTGGCATAAACACTATTGTGAAGAAAAGTTAAGTCAGATGACCACGGTTTGTTAGGGGGAGATTCAATAATAAGAAATGTGCCTTCTCTTAAAAGATGTAAATGAGTTTCATGTTCCCAAGTAGGGAAATTATTACCTGAGGTTTGTAATTTTTTGAAGTTTGGTGATAAAGGTAATGGGCCATGTTGTTTAAAATGTTGCAAAACAGTTTCAATTTCTAAAGATAAATTTACATTAGTACATAAAGACAAGGAATTATTAGTTTCAATATTTAAATCATTACAGTTTACAGTAATAGAAGGCTGAAATGAGTTACTGTCAGCAGAGATAGGTAATTGAACGTTGGATTGTTGATTGGAGTCGTTTGGTGTGAGAGAAGATGTTGTAGGTGATTCGACGATAGGAGGAATAATGGAGATGGTGGTTGTAGTTTGATTCGGAAGAGCTGCTGCGACAGCGTCGGCTGCAGTAGAAGGTAGGTTGGCTTTTGATGCAAAGGCTGCAAAAATCGTGTGAATTTGTTGTTTGGACGGGGCATCGGTGATGTTGGAGGCGGCAGCAGCAGCAGCGGTGGTGGCATCTTCGGCGATGAGGGGGGGAAGCGAGGCGGCAGCTGCAAAAACTGAGAAAGATCTTTTTACATTGGAAATAATATTGGTATCAGTAGAAATATTTGCAGCTGCTACAGCTGTAGCGGTGTAGATAGGGAGGTCTGCAGCGGCAGCAAAAATAGAAAAGTTCTGAAAATTGGAAAAGAAATTGGGAGGATTCGAACTCGGTGCTCTGGATGAAGAAGATAGGGAATCAGTCTGAATATCTCCAGTTGTGGGGTGGGTAGAAGGATGTATGGGGGTAAGGGGGTTGGTTGAGACCTTGTGGTCTGAAGTGGTAGACATCATTTTGTTTAAAGTGTGGTCATATAAATTGTCGGCCATTTTGGGGACCGCATGGTGGGGTATGGGGGCGGCCATTTTGTCAGCCATTTTTGAAGCCATGCTTTCGGGGAAGGTGGAAGCCATTTTGGAAGCCATAAAGTCAATAGGTAGAGAGGGAGGATTTGTAATAAAATGGGTGTTTAAAAGTTCAGTCTGGGAATCTGTGGGTTGAAGCAAAAAATTGTCGCTTACCAGGTCTGATGAGGTTGAAAGGGTGTTTAACAGTTCAAGAGTTCTTTGAGGAGTCCAGCCTGCATTTAGCAGGCCTGTCGCATGTAAAGCTTGATATAAATGCTGTTTTGGAGAAGCTTGAGAAAATAAAAATTGGTCTGAAGTTGGAGGGTTGGAACATACAAGGGATTCAGAAGGTTGAAGTCCTTGATGAGAGTCATGAGGTGGAGTAGAATGGAGATCGAAGCAAGGTGGTTGTAAGCGTGGGTCTGGTCTTTCGGTGTTCGAGTGAAGAGAAGGAAAAAAAGTTGGGTCCTTTTGTAAAGAGGTTTGTACTTGCTGGGTAGCTTCAATAGAAAGTTTTTTTAGTCTTTTGGTTAATGATTGGTGCTGTTTTGTTAAGGCTATGGTTAATGCATCAATCTCTTGTAAAGATAATTCGTTCAGGTTCAAGGATTCCATGTTAGGTAAAACGTTCTATGATTTTAAAAAAATTACAGAAATTCATAGACCTGAGCAATAATTCTCCATCGTCTGCTACCATTTGTCAGATATATACTGATGGTCGTGCTCATTCAGTCTATGCGGAAGTTATTTAGGCCATACAGTTTCAGGTTTAAAAGTTATTTTATTATTTACAAATATACAATAATGAACAGGGTGTCCTGCTGCATTTATTACCCTAACTGTATGGCTCAGAGGTTGAGAGGGAGAGAAGTTCACTTCTGTCTTGCTGAGATGGATGGGAAGAAATTAGGGAAGATATCCAATTGATTTGTGGGTATGACTCCAATAAGGGAGTTCATTGGTTTATACAGTCACATGGGAT
>WNWU01000036.1:9827897-9846976 GCA_012654045.1 Ptyas mucosa
TAACCCCTTCTGGTGCCTGGGGCATCATACGTAGGCAATATCTGACAAGCCACCCTGAGTCTCCGGAGAAGAGTGGCATATAAATCGAACCAATAAATAAATAAATACAGGGGTGGGCTGCTGGGGGTTTGCAAGGGTTCGGGAGAGTCTCTAGCTAAGATTCTGTGCAGTTCGGAGAACCCCCAAATCCCACTCCTGGCTGGCTCTGCCCACCCCACCCCTCCGAGGAGTCCCCACATGGCCCATTTTGGATGCAGGTAAGTGCAGGGTGTGAGGAGGCTCAGGGAGGGCAAAAAACGGGCCTACTGGAAGTTCAGGAAGACTGGAAATGGGCCGGAGGAGGACAAAAACGTCCCCTGTCATGGTGCAGGAGGCTGACTAGGCCACGCCCACCATGGCCACGCCCACCCAGCAACCTGGCCAAGAACCCCTTGGTAAAATTTTTGAAGCCCACCCCTGGACATATACACGACACTCACACATGGGGGGAGGGGGACAGACTTCTCTCAAAGATTAGGTTATAACCAGAGAACAATCCTTCCACCCACTCATCTCATATTGAATAAGATGTCAGAAGCCAATGAAAAGAGAAAACAAAATGAACTCTATCAATCCATGCACATACAGAGAGAAAAAGAGAGAGATGCACTGAAGTGGGGGGGAGGGGAGGAAGAAAGAGGTAAAACTAAAACACCTCCAAATCCACCTCTTGGGAGTTCTCCTGCTGACAAGAAGATATGCTGTCATTACCTGAGTCTGACACTTCAGAGCAGAACATGCCTTATCAAATTTGACACAACTAATGGAGAAAGAGGAAAGAGCAAGTAGATGGAGAGGAAAGAACGATCTGTGGGATCATGGAGGGGAGCATTCTTCCTTGAAGCCTATATTCAGGGGGAGCCATATATTTACAAAAGGATGTTTTCAACTCCCAGAGTTTTCTTCTGATACCGGAGGACTTTTAAACTCCTGGAGATCAACACATTCTGTATTTATCCTGAGAACTGTCGTCCTGGGTGATTCTAGACAGCTGTCCTCGGAGTTGACTGAAAGACTCCCAGCTCCCTTGGAGAAGAAAAACAAGATGATTCATCATGCCCTACTGAGACAAATATAGCTACTCAATCCACAAAGCTGTCTCATTAAGAAATATTTACCTTGCCACATGACACTTCCAGCCTTTCTGGAGATGTGCATCATCCCAGATGTGAGACAGGGCCACAGATCACTGAGCTGCAAAAGGTAGAGAAGATTTCTCTGCAGAAAACCAAGATCCAAAGTTTGGGCTACACTGGCTGCCCTAGATAAGTCATAACTTCCCAGATTAACCTATGTTCTCTTATGGTTCTATTGAGGAAGGACTGAATATAATGTCCAACACATTCTTGCCTGTCAACGACTTCTTCAGCTTCAACCTCAATAATACACAGGCAAACAATCAATACAAACTCAAGGTAAATCACTCCAAACTCAATTGCAGAAAATACGACTTCAGGAACCAAGTGGTCAACGCCTGGAATGCTCTACCCGACTCCGTTGTTACATCCTCAAACCCTCACAGCTTCAACCTTAAACTGTCTACCGTGGACCTCACCCCATTCCTAAGAGGTCCGTAAAGGGGGTGTGCATAAGCGCACCAGCATGCCTACCATCCCTGTCTTACTGTTCCATTTATCGGTATTTACTTCCTTCGTTCATGTTTATGTTCATACGTATACTTGCACATGTTTGACAAACAAATAAATAAATAAGTGTATAAAAAAAAACATAGATCTTTTCCCCACTTCTAACCGATGACACTTCAACATCTGGGTGTTTTCCTGTGAAAGCTCTGTGATGTTTCAGATTTTGACCCATCAACTTTTGTTCCTATCAACCATGTACCTATGTGGGTGTATATACAATACAAAATTTCACTAAAAGGATATTATCATCGATTGGACCCTAATTAATGCAAGTAAGAGAAAATCACTACATTGTCCAAATATTAATAATCAACTGCACATCAAAGCACTCTTGGTTAAAAAATAATAATTTGGAATCAGTGGGATTGGATCCCAAACTAATTGACTGAAAACTCCATTAAAACCCTTCTTAAGGCTGGAGTCATAAACACATTTATTGAAGAATAAATCCCATTGGCATTCGGAACAGCTAAGCAGGCCCCTCCGGGTGGAGTGGAGAGTTTGCTGTAACAAAACCCTCCAAGTATCTTAAGGCACCTTAAAGACTTATTACTTTTATTACTGTGTAAATTTGGTAAATAATGATCCATTTCAGCAACCATTTGGGTAATGTTATGTGGTAATAAATCCCACTAAAATCTAGGTCTCACTTCCTTTAAACATGCCAAAGCAGCAAACTCTAAACAAATAATGATGTGAAAATGCACAAACACAATCTGTAACTATACAGTAGCCACATGGTGTCAATGCTGAGGCTCAGGTAAAGAAGTGCTAATTCTTCAAAATTAGTCTTTTAACCCTCCAAGAGATTGGTTTTCTCTCTTTAAAAACATGTTGTTGTATTACACATTGAGTCTAGGTCTGGGAGTAATATTCATTTAACTTACATACTTCGAATTAGAGATAAATTGTTCAGGATTACACTATAATTCATCTCTAAAATTCCTTCACAGAAGGAATTAGAAGTTATAAAATAGTTTTGAGGGCTGCCAGTATTTCGGCAGTTAAAATAAGGAAGTACTAATGATTAATCTTTTAGTACTGATTTACTGATCACATTACGAGGGAATTTTATATGAAAAGCTGAATAGGAGAGGAACTGGCTGCTACAAAAAAATAGCCAGAAAAGAACATAACAGGTGCCCTATGGTGATGAAGAGATCAAGAAGGCCATTCTTTTAATAGCAATTTATTCCTTTCTTCCAGATATGCTCATCATACCATTGAGGGAATTCCTGTGTTCTATAAAAGCTCAAACAATTCCCAATTAACAAGTATTGTCTATAGTCTTCTTTGTCATGGTAGGATGGTAATTCACCACAGAGAAGGTAGCTCAAGAAGGATTACATGTTATCCACAGTTTATGACTGTTTAAAGTCCTTGACTTATGATCTACTTGGAAAAAAGGACTTATGACCCGTTCCAACATTCTGATAAGTCACCCCCTCCCACAATCACATGATCACACCAGATGTTCAACAACATGATTACTTTGACAGCCATTTGCAGCACCCCCTAGTCCAGGGGTGAAATCCAGCAGGTTCTGGAGAACTGGTAGCGGAAATTTTGAACAGTTCTGAGAATCAGCAGCAGAAATTTTGAGTAGTTCGGAGAACCGGCAAATACCACCTCTGGCTCGTCCCAGAGTGGGGTGGGAATGGAGATTTTGCAGTATCCTTCCCCTGCCATGCCCACCAAGCCACACCCACAGAACCGTTAGTAAAAAAAATTGGATTTCACCACTGCCCCAGTCACATTTCATAATGCCTTTTATAACTGTTTTGCCAAAACCCAGTTCTGGTTTTCAATGAAACTGTGCCACAGTGAACAATGGATTTGCTTAATGACCATTTAATAATGGTCACGTTTGTTTTATGTCCGCCATGTTCATTTAATGACTGCTGCGAAAAAAGTTGTAAAAATCAGGTATCTGACCTATTTTACGACCATCATGATATACAACTATAATGGCCAGGCTCAATTATAGTTGTATGTCAAGGACCACCTGTAATGTGTCAGCGATCTAATTTGTTCTATTTCCATCGCTGCCATGAAGATCCAAGAGAAAAGGAAAAAAAATAGCTAGCAGAAGCAGTTTGAAGTTTTAGTACCTTGGCATTTGATCTAGTGTTCTTCTCCCCCTTAGTAGATAGCGTAACCCAGGTGATGGAGGGAGGGGGACATTCCTGTGATCTGAAATAGTTGGCAGAAGAGACTGACTTGGAAGATGGCCAATGGGCATTGAGATTTTGAGAAGCGGAAAGGGAGGGGTTGGTTTCAGAGAATCAGTTTTGGCTGCATATGAGTTCAGGTCGGATCGTAAATTCTTCAATAAATGAGAGATTCATCAAAGACTTTGTGTTTGAGAATGAAATTTATTTGGGATTACGTCGAAACCTGACATAATGTCTCCTTACATACCAACTGATATTTTCCCACCAGTAGATGCTATAGATATGGACAGATCAGTATGTTGAATAAAAGTCAAGACATTCACACAGTGCCCCTCAACACCGTGATTAAATAAATGTCAATATAATGGGATAATCTCAGAAAGCCTCTTCTCTTTTGGAAAATTCTGGAAGCAGTTTAATTCTCTTCCACTAGATTAAATGAAGACCTGGAGGAACTAATTGTGTGGAAGCATTCCTCTGCATGGGGCGTGTTCTCACCTTTCTTTAGCTTTGTTCAGATGCACCTGGGGTGTGACGGGCAGCCTGATTGTTTTATCATTATTTTCAGTATTTTTATCCTGCTCTCCCATCTCACAAGGCTCACAGAACAACTTACATAAGTCGATTAGTGCAATAATATGTCATTACAGCCATTATTATCTATTTACAAAGGCGGCAATTAGTTTTCTGCTTCTGCTTCTCCTGTTCAGAAGGTGGGTGGTTCTAATGATTTCGCTAAAGAGAGACAGAGCCCAGATCCTCCTGATGAAACGGCACCAGGTAAAGGAAAAAAATTGGATCACCCTGACATTGTTTTTGACAATCACAATTGCAGGATCTGATTAAAATAAAAGGAAATTAAAATAGAAAGGAAAGACTGAGCTCTTCTCTAAGCTCCATAAGCACTGCAAGGAACGGATGACACACGGATTGATTTTCCATTTGTACATCATTGAATATACAGTGAATACAATGGTGAAATCCAAGGGTTTTTTTACTACCGGTTTTGTGGGCGTGGCTTGGTGGGCATGGTGTTGCTTGATGAGCGTGGCAGGGGCAAAATCTGCAAAATCTCCATTCCCACTCCACTCTGGGGGAAGGATACTGCAAAATCCCCATTCCCTCCCCACTCCCCACTCCTGGGGGAAGGATATTGCAAAATCTCCATTCCCACCCCACTCCAGGGAAAGGATACTGCAAAATCCCTATTCCCACCACACTCTGGGGCCAGCCAGAGGTGGTATTTGCCGTTTCTCCGAACTGCTCAAAATTTCCACTACCGGTTCTCCAGAACCTGTCAGAATCTGCTGGATTTCACCCCTGAGTGAATATTCCAGGCTCAAAGTAGTTTAGAATAACAATGAGCAACAAAAAACATCTGCAATAGAAGATCTAAATTAAAATGTCCACAGTAAAGGTACGGAATAGGCTGGCAGAACTTTAAAGGAAAAAGAGCCACATTGGCACCTGTATAGGTAGTCTTTGACTTACAACTGGTTGCTTAGTGGACATTCACAGTTATGAAAGCGTTCCTCGGGGCATTTACAACCTGGTTCCAAAGTTCTGACAGACAGGCCTTCCCTGAACTGCATTTCAGATGCTTAGCAACCAGCCCTTATTTTGGGCCATTTGCAGTGTCCTGTGGTCACATGACTGTATTTTATCATGTTTTTGCCCAAAACCGACATTTATTTCTAGTTTTTGGCAAAAATTGGCCCCTTGCAAACAATTGGCTCTCTTAATGACATAGCACTTAAGAATCACAGTGGTCATTTAATGACTATGGTGGTCACTTAACAATCATCGCAAAAAAGTCAAAACAATTGGGTTGTTTTATGACCATCGCTACTTATAACTGTAATAGGCAGGTTCCTTTACGGTTGGAAGTTGAGGACTACCTTTAATGGTCTGTGAGAATGTCCTTGAGAGACAAGAGGAGGAAGAGCCACTGACTAGACAACAATCAGGTAAGAAGCAGCTGAGCCTGCAGAAGGAATGAGCACATGGCAAATATCTCAGAAGGGACTGTCCCTAGTTTCTTTGGTTGTAAAGGTGAGGGGTGACAGATATATTTTCAGACTTGCAAATTTGTGTTACTATAACCTTACAATAAAGGGAGTCGTGGTTGGTGCTTCTTTTCTAGCTACCTCCAAGAGCTGACTTCACCTTAACAATAATTGCAGGGCACAAAGGAAAATGCCAATCAACTATTTGGCAGCTAGCAGTGCGGCACCAGCAAGGGATCCATCCAGTGGTGGGATTCAGCCAGTTCGCACCACTTCGGGAGAACCAGTTGTTAAATTTCTGAGCAGTTTGACAAACTGGTTGTTGGAAGAAATCATTAGGGCAGAGAACCGGTTATTAAATTACTTGAATCCCACCACTGGATCCATCAATATCCATGAGGCCTGGAGGTGCTTAGCAGCCTGTCTTTAAGGGTGGAAATGACTGTGAAAAACTAGACTTTGGTAGTGGATCCTTCCTGGCAGTGGTAACATTTGGTAGCAGCTGATTGGTTATTTCTCAAACCACGCTAGTGGCTATTGTGCAAGTTAGATACAGAATAAAAATAGAGAGTTGTAATAAATCAATTTACACCATCGATTTACTATGGAACCTCCATCAAAAAACAGTTGAAGCCAATAGTCCTATATATCAATGATAGAAAATGGGGGGACGGGGGGGATGACAAATATTTCCAGCCCACAAATCAGTTCTTTCTGTGAAAGTCAAATGTGAATTAGACAATTGCCACCCAATTTATCAGTAAAGCAAAGTGAAGGCAGGGGAGAGGAGGAGCTGCCAAATCAGTTGTATAGATTGAATCTTCCAAATGTTAAGGTAAAAGTCTAGAACTGCTATTCCCCTCACCCCCCAAAAAATAATAGGCTGCCTGAATAAATGTAGAATGTTAAGGGGGAAATTATGTCAGGAGAATTAACTGGCAAGTGCTGTGCGTGCATGCCACCACTGTCCTGGGATTTGATGCTAGCGAAGATGGTCTCCTGCTCACCAGCAAATTGGTTCCAAAAGCTTAAAATGAGAATGCAGTGAAACTATGGGTGAAATACATCCAATACATTATGTGCGGTGGAGTCCAGAAGAAAGACAAAGAAGTATACAGTAAATGCCAAACTAGGAGGAAGAAATCAGGCAAAACAAGATACACTTTGTGAATCTGCTTCCTTTTCTACATACCTTCGTTGAGGATGAATGACTAATTCTCCAAGGGCTTCACCGATCTTCTGCCAAATCCCAAGAGCCCCACTGTCTTTTCCTTTATCAAAGAAAGAGACAGCCTGAGGAGGTGGCGATGTG
The DNA here is from genome assembly GCA_012654045.1 of Ptyas mucosa. NCBI lineage: Eukaryota > Metazoa > Chordata > Lepidosauria > Squamata > Colubridae > Ptyas > Ptyas mucosa. The sequence goes on from WNWU01000036.1 coordinate 9,835,075, forward strand.
TATTTCGAGCTGCTTAAAATGAATTGAAATTTCTATCTATACTGGTTGAATAATACGAGAATATACTTTCAATTAAGCAAAATACGTAAGAGGTCAGTTCTGAGAGATGGAAACAGAACATCAGCAAAATGACTACTTCTGTTAACTGAGAAGGGCTTTTTCAGGCTTCTTGTCTAAATGGAGAAACCCTTCCAGGCATGGAACACATCACATACATTTGCACTTATGATGCAATTGGCCATCTTTGAATCCTTCCCTTATTTATTGCCATTATAATACTTTATGTAAAAGTTGGTGTGATTTACAACTCACAACAGCATACAAGTAGGATAGGACATACACAGAGCTAACCTACTTCTGTCTCCCAATTTTAAAAATCAAGAATCTCCATGTATAGTAGGAATGTCCACAACTAGATGGCTCTGTGTGTGTGTGTGTGTGTGTGTGTGTTTGTGTGTGTGTTTGTGTGTGTGTGTGTGTGTGTGTTTACTTCATAGAGGTGGCAAAGGAGAAACTCAGAGTCAGAATTATAACATGGAAAATGTTCAAACTTTGCCCCAGCAGTGTTTTCTTGCTCAGTAATACTCCCTTAGCTGAGATTCTAAATTGGAGAGAAGATAAATAGGCATGGAAAGAGGATGCAATTCCACTTAGGATCACAGTGGATTAATTAATTAAAGACTTTCTCCAAGTGCATCTTTTTGTTCACTTCTTATAGAATTTGTTCACTTCTTATAGAATTATAGAATGAAAATAAATCCATCAAATACGGTTTACTCCAGCAAATACGATGATCATAAAAAAGGTGCTAGAATGCGCAGAAACAGATAAATTAACAATGGAACTAAAAGACCGAGAGGAAACGATTTATTACGAAACATGGAATAGATGGTATAACTGGTTGGAGAAAGAATCTAAAATTAATGTATAAATGTAAGAAAGAGGAATGAAATAGTTATTGTGTAATAGATAGATATAGATTGTAGTGAATATAGAAATTAGTAAGTAGTATATAAAATGTATGTGTATATGGTTGGTTAAAAGATAAGATAGATATTACCAAAGATGCCGGTATTGGAAAGCTGTAAAAATGTAACAAAGATAAGATATAAATGCTGAATAAAAATTATTTTTAAAAAAGAAAAAGAAAAAGAAAGGAAATAGAACTTGATAATAGTCTGGTCTAGTACTATTCCCAGTGCAGGAATCCATTATTACAAATCCCCAAGAGATAGCCAATCATCCATCTTCTATTTTCACACCTCCAATAAAGAAGAGTGTCCTACTTCCTCCAAAAAAAAAAAAGCAGCCCTCCATAGATATCATGTAGGCTTTGCTATACATATTTTTCAAGATTTCTTCTTCCAGAGATTCCTGAGATTTTTTTTTCCTCTAGTGCAGCAATGGTAAAATTTAGTCTTGTGAGACCTTGGATAAAATTGCCACTGATAGGATTCCAGAATTCTCGGTCATTCTTTCCCCCTGAGATTTGCAACAGAATGAAGCCAGTAATCCTAACATATAAAAACCTCTGCCAGATTCCAATCCATTAGATTTGCAAACTGTTGTAAACTGTTCCAACAATGGGTAACCTGCCTTCGCATCCATATGTTCAGGTATAGTTTGCAAGCTGCTTTTCAGGGTTTCAGGATTTTGCTGGCAGGAAAGGAAATATTCTCCATAATGACAAAGTGAATTCAAAGCCATGGGCATTCCTTGGAATGCAGAGATGAGCAATATGGGCGAGAAAAATCCCAGGAATTCAGTTTTAGTGAATCCTTGGTCATTAAATGATTGTTCGACTGTCAGTGATCAGTAGCTGTGTGTGACCATCAAGGGTAGCTGACTTTTAACTTGAGAAGCTCTTTTTCTAAGCAATCCCTGCCTGGGATTACTTTGTTCATGTCAGGAATATAAATTAATGCTGCAGTTCATTTAAACAACTAGCTATTGGAATTTCTGGCCTATCTATTAAAGGCAATCTTTCAAATTGCCATTCCTCTCTAATGCAGTGGTCCCCAACCTTTGCAGCTTGGCAGCTCGGCTGGGGGGTGGGGGAGGAGAGGGGAACTGAGCCTCGCAAGCACGCAGTTCCACTCACGGAAGATAGAAGACTTTGGGGCACGGTTTTTGTGCCCCATTAGCTTCTCTGCACCAAAAGCTTTTGCAAAGGGACTAAAAGCTTGAAGCAGCACGAGATTGCTCCCTTGAAGCCTTTCAGCCAGTTGCAAAATGGTGCAGAGAAGGCTTGTGGGGGGGGGGGGCGCAGTCTTGTGCTCCTTCAGACTCACTGAGGCTCCTGACCAGTGGTGGGATTCAGCCAGTTCGCACCACTTCAGGAGAACCGGTTGTTAACCTTATTAAAGTAGGAAATGCGGGACCTACTAAATGACCACTGGACATCTTTCTAGTATTCATTTCCAAATGTATCCAGTGTAAAAATACAAAAGCCAGCCAAACTCCTCTGTATAAGCAACATTCTGTAAGGGAGGACCCCTCGCTGTCAGAAAGACCCATATCTTGGGTGACATACTGTTTGAAAGTTACAAATGTCAAGGATACCAAAATGAGACAGTGAGTCTCTATCACCAAAGATAATTTTCAGAAAAGTTATATTTGTTTGGCAAGACATGTAAGAACTTTTGTAATTAGGAAATGTCTCTTTGATGTAACAAATGTTTCTAAATCCTTTGTTTGAAACTGTATAAAGACCAGGGTCCCCGACCCATAATTTTGTTCAGACTTCCAGGTATGAATCGGACTCTGAACCTTATTGCAATAATAAAATCTGATTCTGTTTGCCCTTTGGGATGACTCTCAATCTCTTCATTCCATAACATTATGAACAGTTTGGTGAACTGGTTGTTGGCAACTTTAAGAGCTATGGACTTCAACTTCCAGCCTGTTTGGGGAATTCTGGGAATTGAATTCCCCAAACAGGCTGGAAGTTGAAGTCCACAGCTCTTAAAGTTGCCAAGTTTGGGAAATCCTGCCCTAAACAATCCCCCCGAACAAGTAAAAAGACCCAAAAACAAAATGACACCATTTCCAAGCAGGTTTATTAAAGGAAACAAATCAGTTCTGTTCTATTTTTATTTTGTTTTGTAATGAAGATTCGGTCAGCCACAAACTCAAGCTGGAGAAGTTTTCCCCTTATATATTAGAACTACCTGTCAGTCACCCTTAGAAACTCTTAAGTGATTTCTAACTTGTCTACATTACGGCCTGTGAGTTTTATTTTCATGGGGCTAATGATAGTATAAGAGCTTCCATGTTTTTTCCCCTTTGTTCCGGACTAATAAAAATCCATCATTGAATCAGTTTGCCATCAGTTTCCCAGCAGGCTAACAAAAGTGCTAATGGTGAAAAAGAATATAGAGAAAGAGGGAACTCAAGGATGACACTGAATTGATAGAAGGATAAACTTCTCAGAGTTATCCCCTAGTTCTGCCTGTTATCTTTGGATTTTTGTTAAGAAAGAAAGAAAACTGTAGAAAAAATTAGGGTAGGATTAAGCAGGTGTCTTTTCATAGTCTTCAAAGCAGAGATTTACAGAATAATAGTAGTTTACCCTCACCTACAGTCCAGGCAGATGCAACCCAAAACTTCTTGCATTTTCAGGAGTTTCTGTTATCAGCCCAGTCTCACACAGTTTGAAATTAATGTAAAATTTCCCACCTGGAAATTCATCAGATTCAGACAATCAAGAAAGCTAGTGAGCTAAGTGGCCTCAAATATTATCAATTCTGACACCTCAATTTTAATTCAGAAGAGCTATTGCCACTTGAGCAGCTTTAACTCTGGGTTCAAGTGTCTTATGAGTTCCCCATTTTATGTGATCCCGTTGCAAACCGGTAGTAAAGGTAAGTAGAACCCACCCCTGAGTAGGACAATAGTGATTCAGACAGATGATCATTGCTACAGAAAAAAGATGACAAGCACTTGCACATATCTGCATGGAAAGAGATAAACAAATCCCTTTCCTCCTACATTACTGTAACTGGAACACTGCATGCTTTGAGGTGAAGTATTGCTTTAGCAAGTGATGAGATGGACTGACATTTTCCTCCCATTAGCACATTCAAGACATCTTAGGCCAGTGGTGGTAAACCTTTTACTCACCGAGTGCCGAACAGGTATGCGCTTTGCGCGTGTCATCCGTGCAGGCTTTGTGTGGCTCCCCCCGTGCACTGCGCATGCAATCGCACCATCTGCACATGCGTGTGGTTTTCACACGCGCAATGCAATGCATGAACGCCATCTCCACATGCGCTCACTGCACCCAAATACTCTCGTACGCATGTGCAAATGCACGCGGATGCGCATGTGAGCTCCAAAGACCAGCTGGGTCCCCTGAATTGCACACATGCGCACCGGACACCTGAACACCAGCTGGGGCACGTGCACATGCGCAGCTGCAGGTGAGTTGGGCGACAGCTCGCGTGCCCAGAAAGATGGCTCTGTATGTCACCTTGGGCACGCGTGCTGTAGGTTCGCCATCACGGTCTTAGGCTCTTGTTAAACTCACATTATACGTTCAAGTAAAGTGTGACTAATCACTTTAATCATCAAAGTGATATTCAGCCTGTATTGCTTTTATTTGGTATTAATTCTGGACACATGCAAGGGACAGTAAAGTGTCTTTGTTGCCTCTGTGGAACAGTTCTATTCAGTACTGAAGCTATTTTAAGAAATATTACTGGCTGCCCATTTTCCTTAAACAAGACATTGTGTGAGAAATCTATGATCATTTCCTCTTGAAGCACACCTCAAGCTGTGACACATCACAAAGTATTCCTTCTGCATTCTCAATGTACATTTAGCCCAGCCTACCCACTGCACAGTTATATCAATTGTGGTGTTGTCACCATCCTGCAAACTTGTTCAGGAATTCACCATCACTATCTGAGTGCAAGATGGGAAGCAGGAAACAGGGTGGGAAGTCACCTGCTCCAATAAAAACCTAAAACACAGGAAATGCCTCTGCCCTTCCTAATGCAGACATGCAGGAGGGAATAACTATGTGACAGTAATTTTATACGGCAGAATAGAGATGCAGAAAAATAGTAATAAAACAAATAGCTCAATTAACAGAGGGATCTCAAAGAGTGGTGTTTATTGTTTAAACACAAGAGGACAAGTTTTTGAGTTTGCAGGTTCGAATCTCACCAAGGCTCAAGGTTGACTCAGGCTTCCATCCTTTCTAAGGTAGGTAAATTGAGGACCCAGTTTGTGGGGGCAATAAGCTGACTTTGTATAAATATACAAAAGTATGAAGGCTATTGCTTAGCGCATTGTAAGCCGCCCTGAGTCTCCGGAGAAGGGCGGCATATAAATCAAATTAAAAAAAAAAATTAGGAAATCCCATTTAGATTGGAAACCCAAACCTGATCTATCTGTATTCCAACTAGAAGAATTAAAGCTCTTGTAGTTGTTAGTCCAGCTCCCACTCCCACTGCTTTTTTACCTCCATCTCCATCTCCATCTCCTTCAGTTTCTGTTTAGGTTAGGAAATAACTTTGAAACGATGATCCAATGGGTCACTGATTGTCTAGTATAAATTAAGACAGGGGTCTGCAACCTTAAACACTCCAAGAGCCATTTGGACCCATTTCCCACAGAAAAGAAAACACTGGGAGCCATAAAACCTTTCCGGTGCCTGACTATTTCTTGAGCAGCCACAAAACTAACATATGTAGTTGAATTAAATGTTCTGTTTTCTTCTAAAACTTTTCGTTTCTTGGATTTATCCATGGTTGGCCTACTGGGAGTTGAAAAGCTAAATAAATCGCGTGCCAGGGGGTGTTGCATATTGGCGGTTGTAATGCATATTTTGTGACGGAGCCGCAGCAGTGGGGTGAAAGAGCCACATGTGGCTCCAGAACCACAGGTTGCTGACCCCTGAATTAAGACAATCTAAAAATAGAGGGAGCCTAGAATCTTCTACCATCAAAGGTGGCTCAGTAGACTAAGGCAGTGATTAACATCTACTTACATCTGCTGCCTGCAATTACTGCAAGTTCAAATCCCACCAGACTCAAGTTGACTCAGCCTTCCATCCTTTCTAAGGTAGGCAAAATGTGGACCCAGATTGTGGGGGCAATAAGCTGACTTTGTATAAATATACAAAAGTATGAAGGCTATTGCTTAACACATTGTAAGCCGCCCTGAGTCTCCGGACAAGGGTGGCATATAAATCAAATTTTAAAAAAAAAGGCTGGGTATCCTGGGGCAGCTGTTGAATTTTATCAATAAAACACTATATTATCTATTGTGTAGATAGAGATAACACCACAAAAAGAGCCAGTGTAGTGTAGAGGTTAAGATGTTGGCCCAGGAACAAGGAGACTCGGTTTTAAGCCCACAATCAGGTTCAAAATTAGGCAAAGAAACTTACTGGGTGACTCTGGATTCATCACAATCTCCCAGCCCAATCTATCTCGCAGAATTGTTGTGATTAAAAAAAGAATTCTTCGAAGAAAGGGAAGATATAGTGAATAAACTCATATCTATACAGTATATTAATATTGAAGAGACCATGTAAAGTAGCTTGCAAGCTGTTCAGGCTGCTGACTCAATATGGGTTAAAATAAAGATGAAGGAGAACTGGTAGAGTATGAGCACTGAACCATTTTGGAGCCAAATGATATGTTTTTCATAATATTTAACATTTACAGCACTCAACTCTCCTTTACATACTCCGTGAGGGACTTGGAGCTTAATTTATAACCTCTTGCATATAGTGATAGAGTTGGAAAAGAATTTAGTAAATGCAACTTGAAGGCACAATTTTCCTCTGATTACAAGGTTTACGGGAAAAGCATTTCAAAGAGCAATAAACAATATTTTCTCATCTCTTGTACGCTAACCGTGTTTCTGAATGTTTCTCACAAAATATTAAACTATGGAAGCTTACCAAAGTCATGACAGAAGATATTGTAAGTTTGTGAGCTGAGGAGGATTAAACAGGAATTCTGATTCTCCTCATTATTCAAACAGGTTTTTGGGCACAGCAGCCACAAGCATGGGCAGAATGCCATCCTAGGTAAACAGTCAATGAAATGCCATAGAGATTCCCATTGTAAAAACAATGCCTGTCTCACAAAATTCTTCAAAGCTTTAAAAAGCCTCTTTTGTAAATTCAATATAAGAAAATTATCAGGGTCACTCTTGTATATCCTTTTTAACATCAGCCAGTTTCTTTTATATGTCCACTACAACACACTTTTCCATACCATTCTTTTAGTCTGTCATTCTTAAAACTACTTTCAAATCAGTCTGATAATACTTGTTCCTCTTTCATGGTACCTTTTAAATACAGGTGGTCCACATAGGCAAAAAAACCCCTCTTAAAATTAACTTCTGGATTCATTATGTCCAATTTCAATATGTCCAATGTTAAAATATTTTGCTTCATTTTGTATTAGTAAATCAAGAGTGTTTGTGTATTTTTTTACTGTGTTTTTATTTTTTAATTTCCTTTTAATTTTTTTAATTTTTTATTTTCTTCACCTATTTTTTCTTTTAATTCTTTTCTTTTTTACTTTGTACAGTGGTACCTTGGTACTCCACTGCTTTGAAACTCATCAAATTTGGTACTCAGAGCATTTTGACATGAAACTTTTGTCCCAGTACTCATCATTGGTTTGTTACACAATGCACAAGCTAGAACTTATCGCTTTCAGCTGCCTTGTGATTCACTACATGATTCCTTATGGGAAAATTTTGTTTGATACTCATCATTTTTGATATTCATTGAGCTTCCTGGAACCAATTAACAATGAGTATCAAAGTAACCCTGTATTAAATTTTATGGATATAAATTGTCATCTTTTTAAAAAAATGTAAAAACAATGACACTGACATTACTCATCTCAAAGGCAAAACTGGCTTCTCTTCAGAAGTGAAAATTATAAAGAAAGAAAATGTGTATAGCAATAACATATGAAGATGCTTCTATAGTGTTGAAACTGTTAGTGGATGAGGATTTCAGTTGCTGGACCAAAAACAAATCTAGAATGCTGCAAGTGTTTCAGAACATTCTGTTGCTTATGTTTGATCGTGCCTGGTGGAGGACAAGATGTTGACTTTCTCACAAATCCTTCATTTCTAGGTGCAGAAGGGCAATCCAGAGGAAGGGAAAGAAGCACAGAAAGGGAATAGGCTCCTAAGGCTAGATTGAAATCACCAGATAGAGATTCCCAATATCCAGGCTAAAAGTGTTTTGAAGAATGCTGTTTATGTCAATCCTGTTGGCATGTTAGCCCTTACAAAACCAAAAAACAGCCCAGTTTGTTTCCACTTAACATGCAAATAAATGTTTTTCTAAAGCTTCTTCCTTCTACTAATCTCAACATTCCAGGTTTCGGTTCCCGGTTGCAGGAAGACCAGGGGAGATAGACAAGATTCAAAGCAAGGAAGCAAAAATGTTATCCCAGCAAGAAGAGAAAGAGATGGCAGGAGACAGAAAAGCTCAGCTGCTTTTCTATTCAATGATGGCTCCCACGGAATTACTACCGGAGTGCTTTAAAACCAAGCAGCCATCGATTTCTCCCTCTGTCATTAAATAGAATTGAATCTGGGACCTGTGAAGCTCATAAGAAGTCCCAGGTAATAAGAAAAAGGAGATTGACTGTGCTAGCAAAAACAACAGCAAAAAAGCTAAGATGTGTGCGAGCAGAATGGGCTTTCTTGGTTTAGAGGACTCACTGTTCCTTTCCAGCCCAAGAACAAAAGGAATCACAGCATGAGAGGAAAAGAAAAACCCCTCTTTATCCACTCGAAGCCTATCTTATCACAAGTATTTTTTTCCCCCAGTAGCTATGCAGAAGCTTCTTAGAAATCCCAAATGAGGTTAGTGTAGCCCAATTGAACAATGGATTTTGGAGGCCAGAAGTCCAAACTTGACACTTGTCTACAAACCTTTAAAGTAGCCTGCGTCTTTCCCCGAGCCCATACAGCTGCCCTTCATGGACTAGGGTGTCCTATATACTCCCATAACTTCCAAACCACCTGTGCAGAAACAAAGCATTACAAAGCCGCACGTTGAATTAGAGAACCGTCATGACAAACGTTAATTAATTAATTTAGCTCCCTTTACAGTCTTTTCAGCTTATTTATTTATTTATTTATTTATTTATTTATTTATTTATTTAATTTGTATACCGCCCTTCTCTAGCTGGACTCAGGGCGGTGAACAGCCAAAATAAAAACAGAGCATACAAAATTAAAAAACAATTTAAAATAATTAAATAGTTTTGGCCCACAATTTAAAACAACCAAGTTAAAACCAATTTACAATTTAAAACCAGAACAGTAGGGTCAAGCCAGGCCAGCTAGATGAAATAAATGTGTTTTCAGGGCTCGACGGAAAGCCCGGAGGTCAGGTATCGTGCGTATCTCTGGGGGTAGGTCATTTCAAAGGGCGGGTGCCGCTATAGAGAAGGCTTTCCCTCTGGGGGTCGCCAGCCGGCATTGTCTGGCGGACGGCACCCTAAGGAGGCCCTCTCTGTGCGAACGTACTGGCCGGTAATAAACTTCCCCCACATCATCTTGCGATAACAAACTTTTAATTTGTGACTGCTCTGAGTTTTCCCCCGCTCCTTTTGTTGTTGTGCTTTACTTTCCATTGATTTCTAGTCTTAACTCTGTGTGTATTTATTTTGATTAGCAGTTTGACAAATAACATACTTCTACGTAGGGTATGTGGATTATTTGGCTATTTCATCTGCCAAAGCATTTTCCACTCATCATTATTTTTGTGTTACAGAAAAAAATACCTGTTTGTTCTAAGTCAAATGAGTGCTTATTTACTTTTTTTTTTCCTGTTTCCTCCCCAGTTTACAAATACACACTTTTGAAAATCTATTAACAAAAGCCTATTTTGAACAAAATGCTGCCTTTTAAACTTGATTAAAAAACAGGCAAAAGAGAAAAAGAATTATCAAGGATGAACATGACAAATATTCAATATACTGACCAGAAGCTTTCACTGGCTTGCTTTTGTCCAGTTGCAGCCTTGCTTCAATGAATGGAGGTCCAAAAATACAACTGATGGCATCAGCTGACATCATAAGATCAATCGTGAGCCTCTGATTGGAATCCGCCCACGTGAACATTCAGTTTCATAATGTTATTAAATTTTACAAAACGTAAGTGTAAATAGCAACATAAACTGGAAATCAAGGAAAATATAAAGATTAAAGCAAATGTGCTACCAAGGTTCCTGCCTTTTTCAAAAAAAAAAAACTTTGGCAGCTAAAGACTGGTGTAACTGGTAAAATCTTTCCCTGTTACTTTGAAAAAAGTAGATGAGTTTTGAGAAGTACATTAGTGATGTTCAGCAATAATCCCTAGAACAAAAGAAAGCAGATAAGCAATGTGAGAACATTTCATGTTTTCGCTAACAAAATCTTAACATCCAAGCAAGGACCACTCTGACCTTGATAAGTGCTGGAAGTATTTTTGCTGAATAACACAATGCTGAAAGTGCAGGCTATGAAGGCAACTGGACGCTTGTTCTTTCAGTTGGACCAAAGCTCTACTGGCAGGGTTGACCAAAAAATGTGTGTGACCACCTAGAATCCTCTAGAATCTATATGATTCAGAGGTGGGTTCTACTTACCTTTACTACCGATTCGCATCGTGCCCACGCACGCTCTTCTGCGCATGTGCAGTTCACCTATGATGATGTCCGGGTCAGTGGGCAGAGCCTCCCACTGATTTTACTACCGGTTCTTGCGAACCAGTCTGAACCAGGGGCAACCACCACTGATACAATTCTGTGTTGCTATGTGATACTTCATATTCCTCACATTCAGCCACTCTCTGATGAATCCCTGCCATTCCTTGATCAAACATTATACTTGCCCCAAAGGAAGGCAACTCACCTCTGTGCCTCTGTAGCTATCAACTGGCAACTACAATAGGAAACAGTCAGGGGTAGGTTCCACTTACCTTTACTACTGGTTTGCAGCGGGGTGCATGCACGCTCTTCTGCGCATGTGCAGAAGTGTTTTGGTGACGTTGGGGTTGGTGGGCGGAGCCTCCTGCCAGTTTTACTACCGGTTCTATAGAATTGGTGCGAACCAGGGGCAACCTGTTTTGTCCCCGTCCCCCACAAGCACAAACCCACACAGACAGACAAGGGTTAAATGACTGGCACACACGGAGGTTTCATTATCAAGGCTTGGGCAGCCCTATGGGAACCAGCTGCCAAGTTCTTTACTAAACAAGGGGGGGGTATTCCGTCACCAGATAACAAACACATACACACCAGCTGGGGAAACAACACAGTCCAAATTCCAGTCCTTGAAGCCGACTGAGGTTTGACACCAAGAAACTAACCAGAGTGAAACTTTGTCCGTCACAGAATTCAAACTGCCACCCCACTCCTTTATATAGCCTGTGGGGTGTGGTCCAGTGACTCAGCTAATCCCTGGCACGCCTCCTCATTTGCTGGGATCTTTTAGCATGCCGACGCTGACGTGGGTCCAGCCACAGCCTACTTTCCTCATCACTTTCCGACCGATCGGAGACACCTGGCTCCTGGCTAATCTCCTCTCCTTCGGCTGGCAGCTGAGGAATTGCCAGAGAGGAGGGGCTGGGGGAGGGAGGCCTGGCTGGCTCCTCTCCTTCATGTTCGGAGCCTTCTTCCTCCGATGCGATGGGCTCGGGGGCCGGAGCCACAACACAACCCACCGCTGGAAACAGTCCTAGTACTGTACTCCTTCCTCACCAAAACGAATCCAAGCAACCAGAATTTCTACAGACTCTGAGGAGGCTCCACTGGAAAAGTTGCCACTTGCAGTTAGGTGGCTTACTTCATGGGAATTTTGTCTAGAACTTGTGATCTGTTCTATTCTATTCTATTCTATTCTATTCTATTCTATTCTATTCTATT
>WNWU01000036.1:9846986-9860341 GCA_012654045.1 Ptyas mucosa
ATTCCATTCCATTCCATTCCATTCCATTCCATTCCATTCCATTCCATTTTTGAGAAAATATAATGGGTGTCCCACAAAATAAGGCACTGAGTGTTTTATTTACAATCTACTTTTTCTTTCTTTCTTTAGGCTACAAATGTTGACTTCAAATTTCCTCTATCCTATTCTTAGGAGGCAATGGGTCCTATCCTTCTGCTGTTTTGCTATTTCAATCTTGCAGTAAGTCAGCAAAAGCTATGGAATTTAAACCATCCAGAGTTCAGCCAGCCAATGATACTGTATGTTTTTGGTACTCTAGTGAAACATGACTGCTGGGACCAACTGTGTTCTTTTGCAAAATACCAGCAAAAGAACCAACTGGACTCTGGGGGAAAGGCAGTGGTGGGATTCTGCCAGTTCTAGGTGGTTCGGCCGAATCATTTGTTAAATTGCTGGCTCGCCCCGCCCCTTGCCCCGCCCCTCCGCACCACTGGGCGAGGGTGGGCGAGCCAGCAATTTAACAAACGGTTCAGTGTTTTTTTGTAATTTTATTGACCTTGCAGCTGCTGCGGGGCTTCAAAGGGCTGCCCTACAGCTGATCAGTGTCAAAAGAAAACAAATGAGTAGACCCCTGCCTGCAAAAATAAATGGGTAGACCCAGTGGTGGGATTCTACTTCGGTAGAACTAGTTGTTAAGGAGTTAAATAGTTAAGCCAGTGGTTGCCAAAGTGGGCAGTACCGGGGGCCGTGGGATGCCTTAGGGGGGCAGGGCAGCAGGGGGCGCTAGAGGCAAAAGGGGGTGACGGGGGGGCTAAGTGGCAAGGAGGGTGGCCCCCTCCCTTTGGCCTGTGCCTCGCAGCAGTTACCTCCTTGCAAGCAAACAGCAGGAAAAAACAACTCCTTCCAGCTTTAGCTTAGGCTTGATTAGATCTGCCTCCCGACTCTCAGCTGATTTGCTCTCAGCTGTTTTGCGCAAGCACTTTGCAAACTCCTGTTTTGCAAGCTCTTTGCTAGCTGCAAAGAGTGATTTTTTTCCCTAGCTAAAAGGAAACTGAAAGTAAAGCAGGCTCTGCTGCAACGTGACAAAATGAGAGAGATTTCTTTTTCTCTTTGCTCACCAAAAAAGGTAGCTGCAAACAATGGGAAATTTAGTTCAAAAGAGGAGAGTTCAAGATTTTAAAACACAAAAGAAAAAAAGCTCTATTTAACTAGATATTCCCTAACTAGGGAATTGTAATAATTGAGATACTATTAATTGTATATTGTATTGAAAGCAGAAATGGAATATTGGAATATTCATGTTCATATTGATTAATATACAAAAAAGATAGTTATATCACTAATTGATTTATATTAAAATGTTGAATTTGTATTAAACAACTGCAATATTACATAATTAACCAATGTGAGGATGGATATAAAAATAGATGACAATGGGAAGGGGTATAATATAGAACAGAAGGGAAAAATTGAATTTGATTAAGATTAGAGATGAGGATGAAGGGTAATATTGGTTTTTTTTAAAAAAATAGATGAGGAATAAATATGGCAAAAAGGAAATATAGATTTTTTTAAAAAATTTGATTTATATGCCACCCTTCTCCAGAGACTGAGGGCGTCTTACAATGCGTTAAGCAATAGCCTTCATACTTTTGTATATTTATACAAAGTCAGCTTATTGCCCCCACAAACTGGGTCCTCAATTTACCTACCTTAGAAAGGATGGAAGGCTGAGTCAACCTTGAGCCTGGTGAGATTCGAACTTACAGTAATTGCAGACAGCTGGTTTAAATCACTATGCTTTTAGTCTGCTGAGCTAAACCAGGCTCAGCCTGGTTTAGCTCAGCAGTTGTAAACTTAATTGAAATGACTAAACACTGTTTAAATTTGTGAACCGGCCAAATACTCTGTTCAAAGAAAATACATTGTATGTTTGTATGTGTGTTTCTAATTATTGCTATTTATTCATATTTGTTCTCTTTTATTCTTTAAAGTTTAACAATTCATTCTTTATCTTAATATTTTTATATTTGTTTGGGTTTGGCTTTCTTCCCTTTCATCTTTTTTATTGTACAGCAATCTTTCTCCTCAAACCTACCACCTCTCTCTTTTCTTTCCTTCTTACTTTCTCTTCGCCCCCTCTTCTTCTCCTCCCTACTTCCTCTTCCTTTCTCCTTCTCCTCCTCTCTTCCTCCCTCTCTTACCCTCACTCCTACTCTAATTTCCCTTCCCTTCCTTCATCCCTCTCTTGCTGTATCCTTTTATGCATATGGACTACTCAGAGGGCTGAAAAAGTTATTTTTGACTGGTCCTCACACTTTTGACCAGTCCTTGAACTTACGACTGTCCTCACATTTTACGTTTTGTGCCCTATCTTGTCACCGTGGTGAAGAGAAGTAGTGGTGAAATGACTGACACAGTTGTTAAGAATGCCGCAACGGGCATATATGTGAGGATGGTCATAAGTGCGAGGACCGGTCAAAAGTGCAAGGACCAGTCAGAAATGACTTTTTTCAGCCCTCTGAATAGTCCCTATGCACATAGCCATGCCCACCCGGTCACATGACCAGCTAGCCACACCCACCCAGTCACATGACCACCAAGCCACACACCCCAACTAAGCCACGCCCACTGAACTGGTTGTTAAAAAAATTGAATCCCACCACTGGGGAAAGGGTATCTGTCTGAAATGGCCAATAAGCACCTATTTCCTCCATCCATTGCTGGTCACATAATTTGGACATAATCACTTGTATACCACTTTGAAGCTATCATCGGACATTGCTGGTTTACAGGGGGAAATACATCAGTACTGTTATGTATTGAATGTATATAGTTGTGTTAAGCCCTGCTAAAGTGAAACTAACCTTTAGATGACCCTAACTGTTAACTCCAACTGTTTTGGAGGGAAACCTGATATATTCATATTTGGGTGGGCTTTTTCAAGTACTATGATTGATTAAGGCCTTGTGGGCCTAGAGTACAAATTACAGGCAATTGCCTGCTGTTCCTTAGTTCCAGTTTTGAGTCAATAAATGTTGTTGTAACTATGCTGGTCTGCTTCTTGCCTACTGAAGCCCACTACACAATAAGTACAGCTACTGATGTTTTAAGGCCTCTCTCATTTGTGGGCTGTAGAAGAGATTAAGGCAACATCTCACTGTGGGCATACAGCAGAACATGATGAGATCAGAGTTAAATGCAAATAGAAAAAGGACCTCTGTCCAATCTATTTTGCAGGATGGGTGTTTGTGAGGGTAAAATTAGGAGAGACACCAGACACATACATACAGCATAAGCATAATATATCAATACACAATAAATGATCCCTTCCAAGACACGCAAATAATTCCTCCCCACTTTCTTCTTCCTCTAATGGATCTCTGCAGGCTTTGCTGAAGTTCTCCTCATTCTCCAAGGCCTCAGTCTTAAATTCTCCACTTCCTCCTTTTTCATGCTGGATTGCACCTTGCCTCCAACCTCATTCCAGTCATTCTCTTTCTCCTCTCTGGTGGGTTAAATAGAGTTTTCTTCCAGCAGAGTTATATTGCCTTCTACTCGCCATAATTGATCCATTGATACCATCCAAACTCCGATAGTAAGCCAGTAGCATTACAAACTTAAGGTAAACTCGATTGCAGAAAATACAAATTCAGCAACAGAGTGGTCAATGCCTGGAATACACTACCTGACTCTGTTGTTACATCCTTAAACCCCCAAAACTTTAACCTTAAACTGCCTCCGTGGACCTCACCCCATTCTTAAGAGATCCTTAAAGGGGGCATGCATAAGTGCACCAGCATGCCTATCGTCCCTGTCTTACTGTCCCCATTTATCAGTATTTACTTCCTTTGTTCATATTTATGTTCATACTTATACTTGCTACCTTGTACATGTTTACTTTAGATACTGAGCTGAATAAACATATTGGTAAAGCGGCCACCACATTTTCCAGACTTACAAAGAGAGTATGGCTTAATAAGAAGCTGACGGAACATACAAAGATCCAGGTCTATAGAGCCTGCGTCCTGAGCACACTCTTGTACTGCAGTGAGTCTTGGACCTCTACGCACAGCAGGAGATAAAGTTGAACACCTTTCATATGTGCTGTCTCTGATGAATTCTTGGCATCATCTGGCAGGACAAAGTTCCAAATAGTGCAGTTTTGGAACGTGCTGGAATTTCTAGCATGAATACACTATTGAAACAGCGACGTCTACGCTGGCTGGGGCATGTCGTGAGAATGGCTGATGGTCGGATTCTGAAAGATCTCCTGTCTGGAGAATTAGTGCAGGGAAAGTGCCTCAGAGGGAGACCACAGCTGCGATATAAGGATATCTGCAAGAGGGACCTAAAGGCCCTGGGAATGGACATTAACAACTGGGAAACCTTGACCTCCGATCGTTCAGCTTGGAGGCTAAAGACGCAGCATGGCCTTCTCCAATTCGAAGAGACGCTTGTTCGGCAGGCTGAGGCAAAGAGGCAATCCCAAAACCAGCGAAATCTGGGGGCTGAACAGGGGACAGAATGTATCTGCCCTCAGTGTGGAAGGAATTGCCACTCTCGACTTGGCATTTTTAGTCACAGTAGATGCTGTTTTAGGACCACTTTCCAGAGTACGATACCATAGTCTCTTGAGACTGAAGGATGCCAATGATGAGAATGTACATGTTTGACAAACAAACAAACAAACAAATAAAGAGAAGAGGGGGCTTTGTATCATTTGCCACCTCTTGATTCCTGCTTTAACGGGTCTCTTGGTTCCATCGTAACATTTTTTGGAATTAGGCTGTTGGACAGGAGCTCTTCTCCCTGACATGTAGGGGGGGAAAGGCTATTTGAAATGTAAATGGCAGATTTCTGCAGAACATGGGATAGGCTGGGGAATATTTTTAGGGGCAACAAGGACTCTTTGTAGGGGCAACAATGACCATGCAAGTCATTGCCTACCTACATGGATTGAGCCTGTGTGCCACAATCCATCTGGAAGAGAGAGCAAGGCCTTTTAGAAATTAGGATTCTGGAAATGTTGTGGCTCTCCTGGCATAAAGGGGTTAACGATAGAGGCACTGATGAACTGCCAGGCAAGACAGCAGGCAGGAGGAAGCAAAGAGGCCGTTTTATTTATAGAGTTCACTTTCTTGATCATCACCTGCAATGAAAATAGGCTTATTTTTAAACAGACCCTTTTCCTCCTTGTCAAAATAAAAGCACATTAACCAGGGAAGCGAAAAACACTTATTGAATATTCTGTGCACTGTTACCATGAATTTTACAGAGAGACAAGCTCAACAGCTGGGGAACTATAGGTTGTGGACAAGCTGGCCATGACCCATACACTGAAACTGGGATCTGTTCTCTTCCCTCCCCCTTCCCACAATGTGTACTCAAAATATATTGGATGTTGAATGTCCACTCCCATTGTTCCCAGCCAGGTAGATGGGGATAATGGGAACTGTAGTCAAACATGAAGGACACCTGATTAGGGAAGATTAATAGAATTTAAAGACCAAAAAACTCCATTAAATTATAGAATTTGGTGCATTGTCTTCTTTTTTTCCAAATTAGGTGAATTTTTCACACAGAACTCCAGAAGAGTTTTGGGAAGAGCCTTTTGCAAACTGGAACCTGCCACAGTACCACTATTGTAGGATCTTTACATTATAACTATTAAACAATCTTATGTGGTCCATACGTTCCCTAGTTATAATTAGTTCCCAATCAAGCGATGTATTTATCTTGATGAGACAAATATCTTTATTTGTCTCAAGCAATTATTATTTGAGACTAATGATAATATAGTTTATCGAATAATAAACAATTGGCAGTTTGGGGAGAATATAAATAATATTTAAAGCTGATGTAGAAAACTATCAAATAATAAAGAGTCGCAATGAAAGGACGGCAAAGAATTCGGCGAGGAGGATCTTTGTTTCAATGAGAGCTAAGCAGGAGGTTCAGAAAAGAGCACATTTAATTCACTATGACAAACACATAACATTTGGAGGGTTATACAATTAGGTCAATAGGAGATTGGCCTGGAATGCAGAGAATGAATGGGGAAAGGGCTTGGAGAGAGTAATATGGGAAATTTAAATTTAAAAAATAGGTGAAATTTAAAGAAATGGTCCATTGTATACAATGTTCGACTATAGGAGAAAGCAGAAATAGAGGGATTCTTGAGCCAGTGAGGAAAGCCAGAAGGTCGAAGGTTGTGTGTCATAGGAGGGAGGGAGGGAGGGGAAGAGAGGGAAAAAGGGAGAGAGAGAGATGGAAAGGGAGGGAGAGATTTACAAGATGTCACATACACCTACATATTACTAAGGGAAGCATCTTTTGCACAAATAATACTTACTGGACAAATATATAGGGAGAATACTTTTAGAGGTCAACTTTAGATGGAGCTTCCAATAGTTGGAAGGAGAGAAAGATCTGCATTTCCTCTGAATGGTTTCAGCTCTGGAAAAGAAAACAACAAAGCAGGAACAAGCTCACATTAACCCAAATTAATCAAAAACAGACAGTGGTTTTTCTTTTCATAAGAAAATAAGAGACAAAGCAAGCAAACTCCTTCCAGGCTCCTTCTGGTTGTCAGAAGGTCGCAAAAGATGATCCCATGACCCTGGGACAGAGCAATGGTCATAAGTATGAGCCAGTTGCCAAGCCTCTGAATTTTGATCACAAGAGTATGGGGATGCTGCATAAGTTGTAACTGTGAAAAATGATCCTAAGAGGACAAAGCAAGCAAACTCCTTCCAGGCTCCTTCTGGTTCACAAAAAGGATTCAAAGATAAGCAGTGATTCTGAGGAACAAAAGGAATGGCCTGGAAGCCTTCACAAAATCTTACCTTATGTTATTTGGCTACCTCTGCTATTGTTTTCCCAGAACCCAATAATCTGTAATGGAATGGGAAGAGCTGAGGGGAAAATCTGAGTCATCTTCATTGGGGAAGATCACCGTTGGGTCCTTTTTAGCATCATTTTATTCCCTGTACCTACTAGAATTGCAATACTGTAATAGGGTGTCTTTGAAGGAAGTATTGACGGCAATCTGCTTGTCTCAAACTGTGGGCCTGTTCCCAACCAGACATGCCTGGCTGATTCCATCTAGTGCATCAAAACCTCCCTTCTGATTGAGAAAGGAACTTGTTCCCTGCAGACAGTGTTTTTGATGTGTTGGCTTGACGACAGTATTAAAGCTGCAAAAACTTAGGCCAAACTGGGGATATCACTTAGAAGGTGGTGAACAGATTTGGTAACAGTCATCGTTTCAAATTACCACCAGCATTAAAGCCCACAATTTTACACAGTACTTGGGTGCATATTAAGGACTTCATTAGAAAGCAAGACTTAGAACTCCTACTCAATTCTTAGTGGGATTATTTGAAATAAAAAGTAAATCCTTGGTAAAATATTCAATTTATTATGCTGGCATTCTTCTTAGCTGAGAAAAACAGGTTCAGCAGCTGTCTTCCATCTTAAAATAACTATTGTGATATTTTTCCAGATGTGTAACTGATTTTTTAAAAAATAAATTATTATTGTTTCTAATTAAGTAAGTAAGTTGGTTTAAAACTAATTTAATACTGATATTAAACCAAGATATTTCTTTCAGAAACTGTTCTTCCTCTTCAGATAGATTCCCTGTCATGATCTGATTCCAATATCCTGATAGCAAACTGTACTATTGCATGCGTTTTATTTTAGATTTGGTTTTAGACTGTGAGTTCTAGTCCTGCTAAGCCAGCTGGGTGAACTTGGGACAGTCACTTTCTCTCAACCCTTGGAAGGAAGCAGTGACAAACCACTTCTGAAAAACTTTGTCAAGAAAACTGCAGGGACTGGTTCAGGAAGCCTCCAAGAAGCAGGCACAATTGAATGGAAGAAAAGTGTGTGTGTGTGTGTGTTTGTGTACGTGTGCGTACGCATGTGTACGCATATGCATATGTGTGTTTACATTTGTAAGGCTACCCAATTCAAAATGACTGTGGGCAATGTACAATGTTAAAAACTTAAAAAGTAACAAGCATTTTTTTTTAAAAAAGCAACATATAAGACTTAATATATCCCGCACACCAAGAATACTGTTGAGGACCCACCATCAGCTAGACCAAGGCCTTGGCAAAAGTTACGGTATGTTTTAAGAGCTTTGTTTAGAAAGTCAGGTTGGGAGCCACACAAATCTCGGGAGAAATGCTGGTTCCGAAGGCAGGAGTGATGACAGAAAATGCATGATTTCTGGATCCCATCAGATGAGACTGTTGTATTGATGGGACTCAAGGCATGCTGATTTAGTCAGATTGAATAGGAAGGGCTGATACAGCAAGAAAAGAATTCTGCCACTTTCCATTTCTAACCAGAAAACATGGGCAGAGCAGCCATCAGCTTTCAGCTGTATTTGGGTTAAGGATGATGTCCTGTTGTTCCTACTCTCCAGAATTGTGGGTGGTTGTTGCACACAGTGGTGGGCTACTGCTGGTTGTAACAACCAGTTCACCCAGCACCGAAAATGTGAGCGCACACCTTCTGTGTATGTGGCCTTCCACACATGTGTGCAGCTTCAAAAACATGAAGATATAGGACAGAATAGCACCAGGGAGGGTGGGCCACCCCTGGATCACAATTACCGGTTCTCCCGAACCGGTTCGAACCAGTCCGAACTGGCAGCAGCCCATCTCTGGTTGCACATTAGAATAAACTGGAAATGCAGATTCGGGTGACATCACAGACAGTCAGACCAACAGACTTGCATCCAATCTTGCAAAAGAAGACTCCGAAAGGAAGACAGTCAAGCAGTGAACTATATCCCAATCAAGGAACTACCGACTTAAACAAATAAACAGTAAACAACAGTCCAATCAAGGAATTACCCAAAAGAAAACAACAAATCCCACCAACACTGACAGGGCAAGCACTTGTATATAAACAGAAAGAAAACTTCACTCCCTTCTAGCATTGATGATGTTACCTTGCTAGGTAGTGAAAGGCCTACAAAAAAAAACAGCAATCAAGCTCAGAGAGCACCGAGAACTTCATAAGTCTCTTAGCAATTGGATCTCAAATATCTGCAAAAGTTCCATATCCTGATCTGTAAGACATAAGATGAGTTGGGGGAAATATGTGATTAATAAAAAAACATTGGCTACCGAACGATTATTGTTTCTGTCAGCGTTCGGTCTGAAAACAGGTAGCATTTGAATCTGAACTGTGTGCTCTTCACATACAATCATCTATTATTCATACTTATAACAAGTGTTCCACTCCAACGTCTCATTATGAACATTGGTGTGGTCTCTTCATCTGCTTTTATGAACAGACTTGTTAATGGTACCACTCATTACATTTCCTGCCACATGCAAGCTGTAATTACACTTAATTTTACTTAATTAAAACGTTCTGAATTTCTGCTATTAAATGTTATTCTCTATCCTGAAACTTTTGGGATAGTGCAGGGCTAAAAAATCCTATTAAAGAAAAAAGAAGATGAGTGGGAAACTCAAGTGGTGCAGAAACGTGCCTGAGTTTTGATCCACACGCTGCCCTTAGGAATAAAGCAGAGTTCTAACTAAACAGATCTTAAACTTCAGAGAAAAAAATCTAGCATGAGCCAGTTTGTAACTCATGAATGGGGGGGGGGGAGAGAACTTGCTCACCAGATGTTGCTGAGATATAACTCCCAGCTTCCTTCACTGTTGACGCTAACAATATTGGGTTGGAATTATGATTCAATAGAAATGGGGAACTGTAGCTCAGAATTGAACTGTGGAGTCCTTGGTATTCTCTGGCCTTGGTGGCTTGCTTGCAGATGTTTCATTAGTCCACTTGGTAACATCTGCATTGGGAGTCCTCCTCCCCCAGTTCAGTAGCTAAAGTACATTTCTTTGGGGAGACAGGGGATGTTTTTTAATTGGGTGAAATTAACCCAAGTTCTGCCAAGTTTTCCCTTTTGGTCAAAATAACTGAAGAAATGTAAAACCATTCTCTTCTTTTTTTAACCAATCTTTAACCAATCTGTTCTGTCCCCATCCCCCACACGCACAAACCCACACAGACAGACGAGGGTTAAATGACTGGCACACACGGAGGTTTCGTTATCAAGGCTTGGGCAGCCCTATGGGAACCGGCTGCCAAGTTCTTTACTAAACAAGGGGGGCAGGGTATTCCTTCACCAGATAACAAACACATACACACCAGCTGGGAAAAACACAGTCCAAATTCCAATCCTTGAAGCCAAGGACACCAAGAAACTAACAAGAATGAAACTTTGTCCGTCACAGAATTCAAACTGCCACCCCACTCCTTTATATAGCCTGTGGGGTGTGGTCCAGTGACTCAGCTAATCCCTGGCATGCCTCCTCATTTGCTGGGATCTTTTAGCACGCCGACGCTGACGTGGGTCCAGCCACAGCCTGTCTCCCTCATCACTTTCCAACCGATCGGAGACACCTGGCTCCTGGCTAATCTCCTCTCCTTCGGCCGGCAGCTGAGGAATTGCCAGAGAGGAGGGGCTGGGGGAGGGAGGCCTGGCTGGCTCCTCTCCTTCATGTTCGGAGCCTTCTTCCTCCAATGCGATGGCCTCGGGGGTCGGAGCCATAACACAATCTACAAAAGACTTGCTCAACAACAGAAAGCAATCGGCATTTCAGTGAGAGGTGAAAATAAGCTGGGACATCCTGAAAGTGCTGCTGTGTTAATCTGCCAGCCAAGGAAATTCAGAGTGTCTCTTTGGTCCAATCTATTTCACCTCTCCACACCTGTAGAAAACACGCACACTTTAATGCATATTCTGGCACTTCTGCCCTTTTCCACTACGGCACTGGAGATGAACAGTTCTACATTTTAATCATGCAAACAACTCATTTTCTTCTCCTCTGAGGCATTTGAAAAGGTGAAACTACCTAATAATATAATTATACTATTAAGATTGGTCTGTACTATGTTCTATTTTTATTGCTTTGCTTGTGCTGCACTGGAAAATTAATGCATACCAAGTGGGGGGAGGGGAGAGAAAATATGAATATTTTGTGCCTTCCATTTCTCCCTAATGTGGCATTTGCCTCCAACCTCTTGTTTTTCAATTTGTAAGCTTCGTGTTATGCCTCAAATGATATTCTGGCTAGCAGATCAACTTCTATTCACAATCAGAGCCGGTGATTTGATCTTAATTATGAATCAGTGAACACTTTGGCTAATCCATCCTTTCCCAATAAGGTAAATATCCAGATCTTTGTTATTGTTTCTTTAAAGAGGTATAAAAATAATACTCAGCTCTCAACAAGTCTGGGTGCTTTGCCGTCTTGAAAAGCAAGAACAATAAAATAAAAGAACCAAGGGAGGTACATCTAGAAGAAGAAGAACTATACGAAACAAAATCAAACTTCATAGAGGCTAATCAACTTCCTATCCCTATGCCTGGCTGGTAACCATCAGGGGGACAGCCGTATGGATTTCGTGGAGTGATGCCATTCCAGGTGTTCTGATAGAGAAGACATGCTTTGGGAATCTGACCAAATGGCATTATTTAACTGAGAAGAAGACTTGAAACAAACTTATTCTGCTAGATCTTACCAGATGGGCAGAAATGATCAGAGACAGATGGTCCCTCAGGTAACAAAGCCCCATGTCATAAAGAATTTCATAAATGGTAACCAGCACCTTGAATTGCATCCAGAAACCAACTAGCAACCAATGCAGCTTGCAGAACAGTAGTGTCCTATGGATATACCATGGCATGCTATTACTGCCTATACCAGTGATGGCTAACCTTTTTGCCATCACATGCCAGGAGCGGGGCGGGGGTGTGCGCATGCATGGCCACACCCATAATTCTATGCACCCTGGCCCCGCATGTGCTCATGCAACCCCCCACGCTCCCCACGCTCCTGGCACGTGATGATACAGTACGCCCGTTTTTTGCTCTCCCCGGCCTCCAGAGCCTTTCTAGGAGTCTGGAGAGGGTGAAAACTTCCCCACCCCTGGCCCTCCAGAGGCCAAAAATGGCCCGTTTGCCAACTTCCAGTCCTAGTCTCCTAGAAAGGCTCTGGAGACTGGGGAGAGCAAAAAATGGGCCTTCCCCACCACCACCCCGAGGCCCTCCGGAGGCAGGAAACAGCCTGTTTCCCTACTTCTGGTGGGCCCAAAAATCAGCTGGCCAAAAATCAGCTGGCCGGCATGCACATGCACGCCGGAGCTGAGCTTGCGTGCCCACCGATATGGCTATGCGTGCCATCTGTGGCACACGTTCCATAGGTTCGCCATCAGGGGCCTATACCATAATATTATGAACCAGCTGTAGCTCTTAGGTGGTTTTTCAAGAGCAGCCCCTCATAGAGTGCATGGCAATGGTCCATTCAGGACTGAGCATGACTGTCCAAAGAATCTCCTGATCCAGAAATGGGCGGAACTGATGCATTAGATGGATCTAAGCAAAGCCTCTTGGAACAGCTGCTGCCTACTCTTCAAGCGGGAGCAGTGACTCCAAATTCAGTCTCAACCAAGGCTAAAGATGGAGATTACCCAGGACCAAGGCCCCAAATATCCACAGCCTAGGTCTGTTCTTCTGCATCCACACAACTTCCAGACACAAAGACTGGACATCAACAGCACCACTTGCACAGCCTGGGATAAAATATATAACTGGGTATCATCTATGTATTGATGGTATATCACCCCAAACCAAGCCCAAACCAAGCACCTACTGCACCAGAGGTTATCTGTACAGAGAGCATTGAACCCCATGATACCCCACAGGTGAAGAGCTGTGGAACTGATTTCCCCTCCCAACATTGTCTGGAGCCAGTCACATAGAAAAGAAGATAATTACTGTAACATAGTGTGCTCACATACACCCCACAAGCCCCACAGCCTGTCTAAAAGGATATGCTAGTCACTAATTAGCTGCTGAGAGATCAATGAGCATAAGGATGGACACCCCATCCCAATGCCAGCTCCAACAAAGGTCATCAAAATACAAAACCAACAACATATCAGGAATACATCCCAGTCTGAAGCCTGACTGAAATGGGTCCATGTAATTCTTTCCCTCCTTGTAATTTATTTATGAAAATATATGTGTTCAACTTACTTGAATTTTGCAAAAAGAATTGCTCAATTACAGCATTGGGATCTGTGTTGTCTTTTCTGTTTTCACTGGGTGGTATGCTGTCTGCATTTATTTGTTTGTTTGTTTGTTTACCGGTATTTATTTACTTACTTATTTATTATATAGTATGCTGTACAGCTTGCCAAATTAGAATAGGATAGGATAGGATAGGATAGGATAGGATAGGATAGGATAGGATAGGATAGGATAGGATAGGATAGGATAGGATAGAATAGAATAGAATAGAATAGAATAGAATAGAATAGAATAGAAT
>WNWU01000036.1:9860351-9872259 GCA_012654045.1 Ptyas mucosa
ATAGAATAGAATAGAATAGAATAGAATAGAATAGAATAGAATAGAATAGAATAGAATAGAATTTTTTATTGGCCAAGTGTGATTGGACACACAAGGAATTTGTCTTGGTGCATACGCTCCCAGTGTACATAAAAGAAAAGATATGTTCATCAAGACTCATAAGGTACAACACTTAATGATAGTCATAGTCATACAATTAAGCAATCAGGAAACCATATCAATATAAATTGTAAGGATATACAAACTCGAACTCATCCTAGATAAATCTATAAGACCATGCCCCAGGCACCTTAGCTGGGCTTGTCCAATTCGAGTTCAACTCTGAGCAAATCAGAGTGAATTTATCTGCCTGATAATATGAATATTCTTCCCAGGAGGAATCAAGTCATTTAGCTACCAGATGGTTATGGGAAGATTCAAGAATGGAGACATAATGCATTTCTGCTGCCTTATCACCTCTATGTAATCCTGAACATGGTTTCTTATTGATATTTGTTGTTGGGAAAAGACTGTATTCATGAATTCCATGTGGGCATTAGCAGGAAATCTGGAAAGGCTTCGGTCATAACTAAAACTGAAAGATAGATTGAGGAGTTTCCAGTGCTCATACCAGGAATGCTGGAAATCTTTGCTTCGTTATTCCTATAACGAACCATTCTAGATGACACTAAATTGAA
This sequence comes from Ptyas mucosa, assembly GCA_012654045.1. Taxonomy (NCBI): domain Eukaryota; kingdom Metazoa; phylum Chordata; class Lepidosauria; order Squamata; family Colubridae; genus Ptyas; species Ptyas mucosa. The sequence goes on from WNWU01000036.1 coordinate 9,861,029, forward strand.
CTCACTGCTTCTTTCTTATCCACAAGGACTGCATTTAATCCTGGGCTTCTTGAACCCAGATAGGTTCAAAGTCCAATTTCTCAACCACTTCTCTCTTTCACTCCTCCTCAGTCGGCATTATCTAACCTGCTGTCCTCCAGAAGTGATGGGCGCACATATCTCAGAATTCTTACAATTCTGGGAATATAAAAAGCACGAGATGAAGAGATCAACTTCTCCTTGATTTCTTGATTTCTTCTATTTCAGCAATTCTTAAAATGACTAGGATAATTGTGACGGTACAAAGCAAGGGAAGCCTACTTTAAAGTCTCCAAGGGCTAATGATCCTATTACTCCAGCATGATTTCCCACTTCCATTTAAAAAAAGTTTTTTCCTTTTCCTGTCCCTTCCCTTCTCCTCTAAGCAAAGTTGCCCTTATTCTTTAGTTATTCCTGTATACCTATTCAGCTTTTCAAAACAGAGGTAAAGCTACAGCCTTTCAAGCAAACAGAATTTTTCCTCTCATTGTTCCCATGAATGAATGAATTTCGGAAGGGAGGGAGGGAGGGAAGGAAGGAAGGAAGGTTAGGGTTGGGGTTGGGGTTGGGGTGGGGGTGGGGTAGGATTGGGGTTGGGGTAGGGGTAGGGTTAGGGTTAGGGTTAGGGTTAGGGTTAGGGTTAGGGTTAGGGTTAGGGTTAGGGTTAGGGTTAGGGTTAGGGTTAGGGTTAGGGTTAGGGTTAGGGTTTCCCGGACACAAAGTCCAGGAAAGCAGTCCAGGAGTCAGTCAGGCCACAATACACAGCATGAGCACATAAGGCACAGAACTGGGCACGTTGCTCCAGCAACACTCAAGTCTTCAGGGCGGGGTTAAGTAGGCAATGTTGGTGCAGCCCTTCATGAGATGAGGTTGTCTCTTCACGAATAGTCTAGCTGACAGGCATTGTGCCTATCTCCTCTCTGCTCTACCTGTCCTTGGATCAGGAGGCAGTATGGACTCCACCACCTCCTCATTGCTAATGAGTAGCACCTGCTCCTGCTCCTCACCTGGAGCCTCCTGGCCAACTTGCTGCAGCTGTTGGCTCACCTTGCCTCAGCCTGTCACTTGTCCGATCGATCCAGCTGAGACTGCTCCGTCAGGCTAGAACTTTCCGAGCCCCGGTCCTGATCAATACTTGGCTCCATACTTTCCTCTGCAGACTCAAACTCACCTTCCTCCTCTGAAGTGGCATCTGGAGAGCTGTCAGGGCAGATCCATGACTGTTTCAACTGATTCCCTATGGGTTTTTTTTTTTTTAATTATTAGTCAAAATTCAAACGTCACCACATTGTCCACACTTGAGCGACAGTTTGCTTCACATCAACTTTTGGGAGCTATCAGTGTTAGAAAGGGGCATCCAATAGATCAATGATGGCAAACCTTTTTGCTGTCACGCGCCAAAAGAGGGGGAGCATGGACAGGTCATGCGCGCATGCGCCCACACCCATAATTCAATATGTCCCGCGCATGCGCGCACAAGCCCCTCACACTCCCCCCACTTTTGGCCCGGTAGGCCCTTTTTTCGCCCTCCCCAGACTCCAGAGGCTTTCTTGGAGCCTGAGGAGGGCGAGAACAGCGTTTCCACTGATATGGCGCTGCATGCCACCTGTAGCACACGTGCCATAGGTTCGCCATCACGGCAATAGATGGTCCCCTCCAAAAAGGAGTTATTTAAGTCTTTATCAGAGGCACAGAAAAAATTCAGTTCAACTAGCATTCTGCCATAAGCAAATGATAGATAGACTCTATTTAAAGTGTGCTAAAACCAGCTTTTGGTATTCTAAAAAAAATGATTCATCCTACCCAGGTAAGCAATGCTAACTTTTAGGCCTTTAAATAGAAACTTATAAAATATATCAAAGGAAGGAGGGAGGGCTATTAAACCAAAGCCAAACACGCAGAACATTTTCCAGTGACAATTCATTGGCTAGGTAATAATAAGAAATCTTAATTGGTTTGAGGAAAGGGAAGGTATTAACGCCTTTTGGTAAGCTCAAGATGCTTCCAACCAGCTGTGAATACTTTCAATCAATGAAATAAATCCTGGAAATGTAGACCATACCCACTTAAGAATTAAAGAAGATAAGAAAAGTCCTGCTGGAAAATCCTGCTGGTTTAGACTGTGGCCAACCTGAACCTGGCTGAAGTGGTGTTCAGAGGTCTAACGTCTCTGGACACAGAGTTTGCAGCTTCTTAATATTATGCACCATGTTGAAAGCATCTTTAACCACCCTGTTTTTTTAAAAAAAATCAATTTACCCCATTGGGTATGAGAAAATTAATAGGACTGAAGAAAGGAAAGGGGGGTGGGGGGGGAGAAGAAGAGAAATGCCACTTCCATTCCCACTCCTGGACCTTTTCTTTGGAAGAAAATTCTTCTTCCGAAGCTGGTATTTGATGGGGGCAGGCAGGTTGCCAGCGGGGAATTTCTTCCCAGGGCACAGAAAAGCTGCCGAGGAGAGATTTTCCTCAGGACAACCGCAGGGAAGAAAATGATTAAATCTCCCTATCAAGTCTGCAGGGGATTGATAATCAGCACTATCATCTCAGTGGATGAGGCTCAGCCCAGCACATATTCCTTTAGCTCCTGAGGGGGGGCAGACGTGGGAGGGCAGAAGGGAGGCTCTGTAGGGAGAAAAGATGGCAGCAGTTGCAAGACCATTTGATCCAGCTCTGAAAACCCAGGTCCTTGAAATATAACAAAGGCAGAATTCGATGTCTGAGCACTAGCTTGACCATAGCAAGTCCAGAGGCATTATCTCATTAAAAATGGCAGGCCCTGAAATGGAAAAGAGGAAGGTGTACCACATCACCCATCCATTTGCCCTGGTCTGTGGAATTAAATTGATAGCCTGGGTTTTCTGGAGACATCACATGGTAAATAGTAAATGAAGTATAACTTTTACTTATATTAAAATCGATAGCCTGGATTTGTTGGAGACACCAAATGGTAAATGAAACATAACTTTTACTAGTTAGGAAATAGATATTTTCCCCAAATCTGCTCGAACCAGCGTTTTCCGAGCCCGTACTACTGGGACAAATCTGCTGATGTAAGGGGGGAGGGATTCATCTGCTTTGTCCTTTCCACAACATCTCAAGTTAAAAAGTGATTTTTTAAAATCTGTAGTTTGATGTGAAAACAGCCTTTGTTATATTAATCACCTTTTTATTATATATTGTGCTCTTGTTATAAGATTATCATCCACTAAGGCATGGGTGTCAAACTCGCAATGTCACATTGCCGTCATGTGACATTTTGCTGTTTTTTCCCTTTGCAGAGCTGGAGTGGGCGTGGCCTGCGCGTGACGCATCTGGCCCACAGGCCGCCATTTTGACACTCCTGACCTAAGGCAATTAATTAACCCACCCTCTCTCTTAAACCTTGTTTTTGGAAGTTGCTGAAAAAAATTAGCCCAGCCTTCCATATTGTACATTTTTGTTTTATGGGGTACAAAGGTGACATTTTTGAGGAGTAACAAACAGAAGAACTTCCTAAAATCATCCAAAGATCCCAGACCCAGTATGTAGCAGAGGAATTTTGGAAGAATACATCCTGAAATCTTCAGAAAAACAATGATCTCCAAAAAGATGGAGAAACATATGACATTTGTAATGAGGAAAAGGTAGACCAGAAGGATTTCTGTCTGAAGTAGGATTTCAAAACAAGCAATAAGTTTATGTGTAAATTAGCACATCAGCAAGAAAAGCTTGAGTCTCGTCTTCCTGAATTTATTTATTTCTATATACGGGATGCTTTACATAAAATCACACAACAATCAAATGAAGTCTGAAGTAGGTACAAGGATTTTGTACATTATGTATCTATTTTATTTATTTTTCATATTTGTATGGCTGCCTATTTCACAAGAGATTCTAGACAGTGTACAGAACTTAATATACTTATTTGATTATACAAATGTATACTACAGTAATATATATATTATATAATTATAGTATATTATAATTGATTATATAAAAAGATACTACAGTAAAAGGCCCTTCTTTCACAATCACAAGAATAGCACTCCAAATCTTTCTTTTCTTTTTCCTATTTTTCAAAATGCTAGAAAATCAAAATGTCTGCTAATTTGCCATTTTAAGGTGACAAATTAAATGTTCTTTACCATCAAATCAACTCAGCTCCTGATTACTTCATGGACACATCCATGTAGTTTTCTTGAACAACATGACAACAGTGGTTCACCATTGCCTTTTTCTGGGATGTTTTTTTCAAATTCACAGCCTAGTATACATCCTTGGAATTGTCTCATGGTTTCCCATCAAAATGCCAGCCAGATCTGATTCTGCTTAGCTTCTTTTGAGATAAGTCAAGATTGGAGAGGTGCTGGTATCGACTATCACTTTCAGTATTGTTGACCTTGACATGTTTTATGAAATCATATGGCGTCAAGGTGGTGTTCTGGAGGATTATTGTTTTGATACTGTGAGGCACATGATTCATTGTTATGGGCCAAGCATAAGACTAGCAAGCGAGAGGGCTTCTATTTTTAAAAAAATGACTGCAGAAGTGGCTTTAGAATCATCTCCACAGAAATAATAGTGGCTGCTGCCATCTTTTCTTTCTCCAACAGCTTTCCTTCGACAGGTTTCCTTCTGAAGATTCACCTGAAGTAAATGTGGGATCTTGCCCTGGTGATCTCTCCATATGTAGGTCTCAGCACCCGAGAAACTATGAGCAGGGTTTATCTTTTCCAAGTCACACTTGTGTTATCTCAGAAAGTCAGCAGTGGTTCGGAGCTCAGCCTCTACCTTTGGGCTCAGCTCTTGAGTGTGCAGGACACCCAGAAATTTCTGGCACACTCAGAGTTGGGCCTAATGGTAGAGGTCTGCTGACATTCCCAGGATCCCACAGGACAGAGCCATTTCCCATGACTCTTGAAAAAGGGAAGACTATTTAAGTCTCATCTATTGCTGAGATCTTCCTGCAAAGGTAGAGTAATGACCTGAGTAATGCTTCACTGATTTCCAAAATGAGGATAGAGATATGATCTAAATGGTTTGGGGTAAAATTCCATACACCCAGCTAGCATAAATTAGGAATTATGAGAGATGCAGTTAAAAATACAGAGAGTGGGACAATGCACCACAAAGACCTACAAGCACAAGAGTGATGCACCCACATTGTGGGGGTTGCAAGAAATAAAAAGATCTCATAAGTATTTTCATATATTTTCTTCTTCTTTCTTCTTCCATTGCAACTAGCATTTACAGATAATGGTTATGATGTGTGCTTTTCAGCTGCTTTCAAAGTATTCTGGTCCCCAGCAGACTTTCTCAATTCAAGAAGATGCTCCAAAAAACAGGAAAAAAATTGAAACAGCAAAATATGACTTTAAGCCACCTGATCTATTGGTTGCAGATAAGAGATGGTTTGTTCATGCCCCAGTTGCAGGCAAATGAGGAAGATCATTTCCTTTATAGGTTGTTATAAGTAAAAATGTCTGCGAAGGAAAGAAGCATACGGTTGAAGTTATTATACTGCCTCATCCTACCTAATGGTAAGTGTTAGAAATTCTGTTTATATATAGTGCTACAAAGCAAACAAAGAGTACAGTCACCATGTGCTTTACTGCTCAACTGTTTATCTGTAACAGGAAAATAGGAAACTCTACTTAAAACAAAACAGCACAGAGTATATACCATAGATCCAAACTTATAAACACTGCCATCCACTGGCTGAATACTACTGTAGTTATTGCATAGAAATACATTCCAACAATGAATTCCAGCAGTAAGGATAGAGGGAACACAGATGGGATTTAAATGGTGAATGTAATTGTTTCTCTTTATGATATCAAAAAGGACTACCAAAAGATGCCAATAGATGTTGCATTGAACAACAATGAATGGTTCCAATGAATGAGCTACCAAGGGGACAATCATAGTTTCTTGGTTGCAAATACCCTTGCAATAGATATGCAATATTTAAATGAGACTTTTGAAACTGAAAAGGAGAGGATTCAAGGCCTGACTGTGCATTACAAATGCTTATAAAAAACTTATCTGATTTTCTTTTAAAGAAGAGCTACTGAGAAGGAGCATAGCTCCTTCCTACCTAATGCTTGTGCACTTAACAATCACATAGAATCCAGATACATATTTGTAAGAATAATCAGCTTATCTCATGGTTACTTATTTTCTTACACCGCATTCCTTAAATCAGTTAGCAAGAGTATAAACCCATGGGACCTATATTATTATGAGTGGGAATGGTACAGTATGGAGGGGGGTATCCAGATTGCTCTGTTAAGCATATCTAATTTTTTCTATGATATTCACAGGGGTTAGCTTTTTCTAGATCAACCTGAATAGAGCGTACATACAACAGCGATGTTTTAAAAAGTTAAATTATCAATAATCTACATGGGAAGCAGCCGCTAAAGAATCAAGGAAAACCTATTAGCAAGTGGGAGGAGATTTCAAAACAAAAAATATATCACATAATTAGAAGCAGGCCTCAAATTGGAAGATCCTTATAGAGATCACACGTCTCTGTTCAGCAGGAAGAGTTGATAAGATCAGATACCTACGTATTTTTGCAAAGCGGGGAAAGAAGTTATAATGTCTCTCTAAATGCAGTCATTTCGGCAATCATTTTTAATGGCACAAAGCAGCCAGAAGGGTTACTAATGCACCATTAGAGCTATTTGCATATTCACAGTGATCCGATGCAGTCTCCCACTCGTACTTTCAGTACATCCTATAAATGTCAGCTGTGCATTATTACCTCAAAAGTTTCAAGGCAGGGAGAGAAAAAAACCAGGGGTGAAATCCAGCAGGTTCTGACAGGTTTTGGAGAACCGGTAGCGGAAATTTTGAGTAGTTTGGAGAACCAGCAAATACCAACTCAGACTGGCCCCAGAGTGGGGTGGGAATAGAGATTTTGCAATATCCTTCCCCTGAAGTGAAGTGGGAATAGAGATTTTGCAGTATCCTTCCCCTGCCACGCCCACCAAGCCACGCTCACCAAGCCACACCACGCCCACAGAACCAGTAGTAAAAAAATTTGGATTTCACCACTGGAAAAAACCCTTACCCTTGGATAGAAAGTATGCTTCAAAGCAGACATATATGACTTCTGGTGGCTCAAGGACTGTATCAAGTCTTGAAGAGCATGCCAAAAATCACACACCAAAAGGGGTAGGCCAGATCAATTGGGAAGGTATGCAAATTTAAAGCAGCCATTCTCCCTTCTCATCATCCTTATGGAAGCACCAAAAAACCTGGATTTTTCCCCCTCCATACCGTACCATTCCCACTCATAATAATGGTACCACAAGAGGATGCTAAAAATTCTTAGAAAGAAAAAGGTGACATAAGTTACTGGCGCCCCCATAAGGAAGCTAGGAAAATCTGCCCAGAGATTAAAAAAGAAAGATAAAGCATGCGGTGAGTCAATCAGAATTGCTGATGTAAAGTATGAACTACATAAATATCTATTATGAGGAGATTTAGCACGCTTGCTTTGAGATGTCAATTCCGAAGGCAAAGTTTTTAACTCTGTGCAGAAATTAAGTTTTTCAACTGTTCCTACCCACCTTTGTGTTAATATTTGATCTAATTTATACTAAATGAAACAAATCATCCAGCTATAAGGATCAGACTGAGTGGATTCTGGAAGTGCTGGTTTGCCTGACACCATCTTTACCATTCTAGAAAATGTGCATTGAAGAAAGCCTACTTGAGAGGCCCACTGTGAGATTTCCCCATCATAGCTGAACAGTTTCACCTATATTTCATTTTTCTCCCCTTACATAAGAATGGGGGCATTCAGAAGGAGACAAGGACTTGATGTGTTTCCCCATCAGGAACTCACAAGGTCGAACAGTTTTCTCCATGAAGAACAAAACCAGTGATGACTATCTCATAATGGGCATAGCAGTAAGGGACAGTAATGTTAAATATCTTTTTTTCAGAACTGAGGGAAATTCAAGAAATCTAGGCTAGAAACCAGGACATTATGACTCCTAGTCCCCAAAGTAGGCAGGAAAGCTGGCTGAGGGACTTTCAGCCAGTCCCTCCCTCTCAGCTCAACCCACTTCACAGGATTGTTGTGGAGAAAAAAGGAGGTGGAAGGAGTATTAGACCTTGAGCTGTTTATAACAATGATAAAAGTGGAAATATAAATAAATATACTGTTAGAAATTCTGTTTATATAAAGCACCATAGAGCAAACAAAAAAGTAGAATAAAATCATCACATCCTTTTCTGCTCAACTGTTTAATTGTACTAAGAAATAGGAAACTCTACTTAGAACAAAAGTGCATAGAGCAGCCACATCCACCCACCCCAACCTTTTGGGCACCAGGGACCATTTCTATGGAAAGAAGTTTTTCCACGGACCGGAGGGGGCGTGGTTTCGCATGCTGCCTGCATCCCATGGATGGGGCTTCACTTGTTTATGCAGCCTGGTTTCTAGCATGCCGTGGCCGGGTACTGGTCCATGGATTGAGGGTTGGGGACCCCCAGCATAGAGTATATACCATAGATCCAAACTTGTAAACACTGCCATCTACTGGCTGAATACTACTGTAGTTGTTGCATAGAAATACATTCCAACAGTGAATTCCAACATAAAGAGGTTAAGGTGGCTTTATGTTGGCTTAGCCTCTACAGAGTTAGAGAACTGGAAGGAGATTCTTAACAAACATTGTATGGACTAAGTAATGGTGTTGATCATGTACGATTTACAACTTGAATCTGGCATATTTTTGAATGACAATCAATTAGCTAAAATAGAACAAAAGTAAGTGAGTCACCACGCAATGCTACCAACAGGTTTGTTCCACCAGCTTCCACTTGAGGGAGCGGTTCTCTGATCCTTTTCCAGCTTGAACTGCAGTGCCCAGAATGAAAAAGAACAATCCAGAAGTCCTGAGTCTTGGAAATTATGCAATTGTGGAAAAACAGAAAGGAGTAAGAAGAAGAATGCATTGCAGAAGCAGGTTTGGGGAAAAGGAAAGCTAAAGAAAGTGCCCAACTCCAAGCAGGTGTGGTCAGTTGGACTAGAGAACTCACAACATGGCACTGCTGGATGGAGAGAGTTGGCACCTAGACTGCCACAGCTGCCATCCAGTTCTCAGTGCAGAGAGAGCCTACCACTATTCTAACTGATTGGGAGGCTGGTGAGGAGCTCCAGCTGTAGGGTGGCAGTTGCCAAAAATAATTAGGCTTGCAGCCACATGGGTCTTGGCTCCCTGGGTAGAGCACGATGGAAGTTCAGCTGCAGTCAGCATGCAGGCCAAGGGCCGACCATGCCTTCGTTTGTCCACACGATGATTAAAAGACATGTTGGAACAGGCACGTAAAATGAGAAAGTGAGAATCTACAGATGTAATGGAGGAGCTATATTGGAGAAAGCATTTTGCACATGCTTAGACATCTTTCTTTGAACCAACTTTTTAAAAAGAGATATTGGGCTTGACACCTCTTGAACAACCTATAGGCATGGGTATTTTAAGGATCAAGGCAAAAGCCTTGTTGTATCTAATATTACAATGGAGCAATAGTACTAAACTCAGAGTTAGAATTCTGTGTGACTCTACTAAGCACCAGCAATGGTATAATCCATCTGATTTGTCCCTCTCTGCATGGCAGGCTAGTTTGTTTATTTGTTTTTTATTGTTTTGTTGTATAAGCTGCCCAATCTCATTGACAAGTGGGCAGCCTTACAAAGCCATTAAATAAAGATGAAATTCAGCTGTGCTATGTAATTATAACTATCTTACACAGTTAATATCTTAGAAAGTTGTATGATAAATTGGCAGATAAATATTGAGGAATACCCCCCCCCAAAATGTTATTTTGCTACCAAACAAGGGGTAATAATTAAATCTCTTCCGTTTCTCATGAAGTTTTCTCCACCTGCCCTCTCCCCACATAACAAAATGGATTTGACTGAAGAGGTGAATCAAGTAATCATTTTGGACTAACCTGGACCACATTTACACTACCTGGACAAGTTTAGAGTAACTTCAGTTCTGTTGCAAACCCAGTTGTGATCTGGTCCACTTTGAAGGACTAACACAGCTGCATCATGATGCCCAGAGAGCACAGGGACCTCAATTATGTGTTTCATTACATGTGTTTGAATATCCTGTGTACTTCAATCCAACCAGGTTAATATGGCAGAATTATCTCCATCCCAGTCACCAGTTCATGCTGCATAGCTCAGTCATTCATGGCTCTGTCTGAGAAGGGGGTGCACAGTACGGATGGCCAACATCTGTTTTGAAATGGCTTGTATCGGTATATTTAATGAAAGAGACAAGGTGTTCATGTAACTAATTTGAAAAAGGTTCCTTGGTTCAGTTTATCCTATGATAATATTTAAAACGGTCACCCTAAAGATTCATTGTTAGGGACACACTTTTGTATGTTGAAATCCTCCAGATTGGTTTCATTACAGTTTTCTTCCTTCCTAGACAGTTCTCCAAAATTGCAAGTGGTTCCTTGGGAACTTGAGGAGAAATCGACATTTGCAAAAGAAGAATTTCTAGGACACCAGGTAGTATATAAATTATTGGGGAAAAGAAGTTCAAGAACATTATCCTTCCCTTTTCACTGGAACTCACATACAAACAATGACATACTTTGGAAATAAGATATTTTAAGAAATTGGCAGTTCTTTATAGAATATAAAGAATACCGAAAAAGGAATATCAGTTTGTACTAAAGGCAGAAACAGAAAAGAGAGCTAGCCAAGAATGTTTAATTTGGAGATCAAACCTACAAAGCAAGATTATAAACTTCAGGAAGAAACTATTGTTGATGTTTTTTTTTAAAAAAAAAAAACTTAGTACAGTGTGGATAAAGAAGAATACAAGGTATTTATTGGAGATGTAACAATTTAGGAGATATTCCCATCATGTTTTGGAACTCTCCTAAGATGTAAATATTCAAGGAATCAGTATCCTTACGATTTATATTGATATTGATTGTTTCCTGATTGCTTATTTGTACCCTATGACTATCATTAAGTGTTGTACCTTATGATTCTTGATGAACGTATCTTTTCTTTTATATACACTGAGAGCATATGGACCAAACACAAATTCCTTGTGTGTCCAATCACACTTGGCCAATAAAAAAATTCTGTTCTATTCTGTTCTGTTCTGTTCTGTTCTGTTCTGTTCTGTTCTGTTCTATTCTATTCTATTCTATTCTATTCTATTCTATTCTATTCTATT
>WNWU01000036.1:9889116-9914225 GCA_012654045.1 Ptyas mucosa
TAGAATAGAATAGAATAGAATAGAATAGAATAGAATAGAATAGAATAGAATAGAATAGAATAGAATAGAATAGAATAGAATAGAATAGAATAACAGAGTTGGAAGGGACCTTAGAGGTCTTCTAGTCCAACCCCCTGTTTAGGAGGAAACCCTACACCACTTCAGACACTTCAGATTGATTATCCAATCTCTTCTTAAAAACTTCCAGTGTTGGAGCATTTAAAACTTCTGGAGGCAAGTCATCCACTGATAAATTGTTCTGTAGAAAATTTCTCCTTAGTTCTAAGTTGCTTCTCTCCTTGATTAGTTTCCACCTATTGCTTCTTCTCCTACCCTATTTTCTCTATACTTTATTCTATTATTACTTCTATACTGTTTATCAGCGTCCGAAACAGCGCGCTGTTCCAAGTTGCCACAATGTGTTCGGAGTTGCCACACAGGCGCAAATGGGGTGCAAAGGTGGGTGTCGGGTGATGGGACTCACGCTGGGAGAAGAGCCAAGAAAGCTAGACAGCTGCAGTCAGTTCAGAAGCCATCCAGGCCTGAAGAGTAATTGCTGAAGCCAGCCAGTGAGCAACGGGGAACAGGAGGGTGGGGCATGCCGAGTCCGTAAAGCCAGCTGGCTAGCAGAAGCCAGTAATGCTGGCTAGAAACCCTTTTATTTGTATTGTTCACCACGTGCCGAGCCAAGACTCCAGTAAAAAGACCCGTTCTGCTCAGTGTGGCCTCTTCTTTTGCTGGCTTGGCTTGGAACTGTGACTCTGTTTTTATTACCTTTATTATTACTAGCATAGAGCAGTGCTCTCTTCTTATACTGTTCTGTCTTTAACTCCCTCCACCCTCCATTTTTTATTTTTATTTTCTTCTTCTTTATTAATACACAGAACGTTAAGCATTAGCACCTTCCATGATGTGGTTTGTTTTGCTTTGTTGTGCCTCTTTTTTTTCCTGTGGACAATTCAGTTTCTGTGAAGAAAAAATACTTCCATCTATTTGGCTGTTTCCTATTTGTTGCTAGCGGAATAACTTCCAAAGGGCACATCTCTTTCCCCCATCCGTTTCACAATTGCAGTTTTTATTGGCAACTCTGCTGTGCTGCTGGGGAGAAGCCTTAAATAGGAGGGGGGAAAGGCAGCACAGGTGCCTGCAACTTTTTCAGCATCCTCCCCTTCCATCCTTTGTATCTGATGATGATGATGATGATGATGATGATATTTCTAACCCCACATACCCAAACTTGACTGATCTCAAAAAAACCCCAAAAAAACAAGTAGCTTTCAGTTTTATGAAAATGTTATTAGACTTTAGGGTGCCACGAGATCAAGTTTTGTTTTTAGCGTATATAGAAACTGAATGTGTTTGTAAAGTCAGAAGAATTGAGCTGAGCTTGAAGATTAAAAGAAGACTTCCTATGAAGGGTAGCCCAGCAGGTGGCATCAAAAAGCCAATGTTGGCTGATCTTCAAAAATTAAGACCTGTTTCATTCTTGGTTAGTAGGCAAATAGCAAATCCACAATGTAGATGATAGTCAAAAAATATTATATGGAAAAATATTCAAAAATAATCAATGGAATATTTTATGAAGTGTATAAATTAAAATCCCTTTTATAATGAGATTATTATTTAAATGTGTTTGCTGCTATCCTCCAAAGCTGCAAATGTCCTAATTAAATTTCTCTTCTGGATTTTTTGGTTTGCCAATAGCAAATCACTTTGGAGGATAGAAAGGACAGTGTATTTTATCTCCTTCATTGTTTGAGTCACTTTCTTTCATTCAGCTCTTAGGCCAGTGATGGCTAACCTTTTTTCCATCACGTGCCATGAAGGGGGGAGGGGGGGTTGTGTGCACGTGTGCCCACACCCATAACCCATAATTCTATGTGCCCCATCCCTGCGCATGACACCCCCCGCTCCCCGCCATTCCTGGCACATGATGACACAGTGGGCCCAGTAGGCCCGTTTTTCTCTCTACCCAGGCTCCAGAGCCTTTCTAGGAGCTTGGGGAGGGCAAAAATGGCCTTCCCCACCCCTCCGGAGGCCCTTCAGAGGCCAGAAACGGCCCATTTACCAACTTCCAGTGGGACCGGAAGGCCCATTTCTTGCTATTCCCCAGGCTCCAGAGCCTTTCTAGGAGCCTGGGGAGGGCGAAAATTGTCTTCCCCACCCCCAGAGGCCCTCCGGAGACCAGAAACAGCCCATTTGCTGACTTCCGGTCCCACCAGAGCTGAGCTCACGTGCCCACCGATATGGCTACGTGTGCCACCTGTGGCACGCGTGCCACAGGTTCACCATCACGGTCTTAGGCTATCAAAATCTTGTTTTCATAAATTCTAGCTGAATTCTGGGATTATTCTTGGGGAGGGGGGGGAAAGTCTTCAGTTAAAAAAAAGTAAGTAGAAGAAAAGCACGTTTGGGGATCTAGTAAGATGGAGCAAGGAATGATACTAATTGGAGACAGGAGGAAAATCCCTACTTTTTAAAGAGTTGTTTTTTCTTGTAGACGTGAAATGCATCCTTTTGGAGTCAAAGTCAGCATCATCGAGCCAGGTGCATTTTTTACAGGACTAGAGAAATGTTCAGCAGAGTTCTTCACAACCCTCTGGAACAAAGTACCAGCTGATATCAAAGAACTCTACGGCCAGGAATTCTGGAGAAACTGTAAGTTAAAAAAACGTGTAAAATTTTGTAAACCAGGAAGGTAACATTGCCAGCAAAAGGTAATCTTGCAGGACCTTATTTCTCATATCATAAGGTTTTGTGAACTACAGTTCATTTCATCAGATGCAAGAATTATTCCTGAGAGAGACCAATACGTGAGTCTAAGTGGGAGCATATTTCCATTTATGTATAAAAGAGGGTGATAAGCTCTCAGGGTGGAAAGAGGATATATGGAGTTAGGGGGCTGGTATCCAAAGCAAAAAAACCTGGGTGGCAAGAGAAAGAGAGGGATGATCACTTTTGTCTGTGGTATTTTAGAGCAGGGGTCCCTAACCTGTGGGCCGTGACCCACTACTGGGCTGTGGCCAGCCAGTGCATGTGTGCACATACACCCACTCGCACTAGCATTGCCATTCACGTGTGTGTAAAGGCACCTACCCCTCCCCCTCCACTGGGCCGTCAACCCAGAAAGGTTGGGGAATTCTTCTTTAGAGTCACATCTTAGATTCAACCGCTGCTGAGAAGCAAAGTCCCACTGAGTACTAAGGGAGTGTTCTGACCTAGGCTTCCCAAGAGCATGAAGCAGACTCCTCGTCCTGATAAAACCTCTTTTATTTAGGTTAAAGGAAAATTCCTCTCAAGCAAAGTCCGTGCAAACAGTCTTTCATGAGATTTCACAACTACAGACCTTTATCAGGCTTGGAGAGTTGCCAGGCCGATATCTTCCAAATGCCACGCTGTAGCAGCAATTACTTGGCAAGAAGTCAGGAACAGATCTTCACCCTAATGAATTGAACTAATTGTCTCCTGCAAACTCCCCTCCCCGTTCGCTCCTCTTTATTCCCTCTGGGAGGAACCATTCACCGTCCACCTGTGCCTTTACTCCCGAGTCGGCCCTTATTCCTTAGCTGTTCTCTTCTCCTGGCAGCTCTGCGCATGCGCACATTGGGAACAGGCTCCAGCTGTTCTTCTGCCCCACTGATATCTGACTCCGAAGGCCAGCTAATAACTGTCGGATGGCCCTGGCCCTGTCTCTGCCTCCGAAACAGAGCATTCATCAGAGCCTTCCCCAGACTCCAGGACTGGCCCATGTTCCTCTCCAACCTCCTCACTGTCTGAGTCTGCCACCAGCTCCGCTTGCCGCTGGCGGGCAAGAACAGGGGGCAGGATTTTGCTCATAAGAAATGTGTGCAGCTGGTAGAACTGCATGCAACTCTGTTAAAGAAAACCACACCCTTCTTGGGGTCTTTATGATGTAGCATCCCAGTGAAGTGAGAGAAATGAAGACATTTGTTTTGTTTTTTTTCAAAACAAAGAGCATCCCACTACCACTGCTGCCATCATGAGGTCTTGCTTTGGCCCTGAAAGAATTGGACCAGAGGATCTCCAAACTACCTTCCAACCCATTCATTCAATGGTTCACCAAATAAACATGATAGAACATTTCCAATTGTTGAGGACCATCCCCAGAAAAAGGATGCTGTTTTCTTATTGATTTTTCCCCAAAAAGGTGATAGCTCTGCCCCCACCCCCAAAGTAAAGCTCTTAACCATATCCTGAGTCAAGGCTGACTCAGCCTTCCATCCTTTCGAGGTAGGTAAAATGAGGACCAGGATTGTGGGGGCAATAAGCTGAAGCTGACTTTGTATAAAAAAGAACACCGCTTAGGGGGCCAAAAGCCCTACTAAGCAGGTATATACAAAAGTATGAAGGCTATTGCTTAACGCATTGTAAGCCGGAGAAGAGCGGCATATAAATCGAACCAATAAATAAATAAATAAATCCTGTATGTTCTGTTAAATTAATGGGTAACTTAAGCATTCCAGACAGCGCTGGTATAAGTTTTGCTCATTACCAATCAAGGCAAAGCTTTTTCCTATTGGCAGCACCACTTTTAATATTTTTGATTTTTTTTTATCAGCAATACCTCATATGTTATTATACCTGCTACTCTGAGACTTTACTTTGAGTATAGCTCTGCAATTTGATAAAACAGAATTCAGGTGGAAGCATTTTTGTTCTATACAATTGACTAGCCTAACTGCACTGCATTGTTTCTTCAGGCACTTTCCATCTTACAACTAAGGTTCTTTTTCAAGAAGCAACTGGACACTTTCTTGTTTTTCTTTGAAGATATTTCACTACTCATCCAAGAAGCTTCTTCAGCTCTGACTGGATGGTGGGGAATGGAAGGACCATCCAGTCTGAGCTAAATAAGCTTTTTAGATAAGAAGCAAAATGTCTTGAAAGAAAAACAAATAAATCCAGTTGCCTCTTGAAAAAGCGCCTTTGGGACAACCATGATCTGGATGACTGAGAATCTCCATAGACCTACAACTATAGTAGCACTAGCTCTGGCTCGTAGTTGTTAGCTTGGTAACCAAAGAAATAAAGTGGGGAAGAGGAAGGTATCATGATGTCAGCCAGGAAACAATAAATGGAAAATTATACATTACCTAATTCCTGGTCCAGCCTATTTCATTTTCATTTTCAAAACAAATGAAATGTATGTGGCTATGCATATAATACTTGTTTTAAAATTGATTGACTGGTTATGTGCCATTAAGTCAATGTGTGCCCTTAGTAATCACATAGATATTCCCTATGACAAACTGTCTCCAATTGAATCCTTCAAGTCTCCAGACAGTGTAGCCATTGCTGCTGTAATGGACCAATCCACCTTTCTGCTGGTCATTCTCTTCCCTTCTCTTCCTCTAAAATATTTCTTTTAATATGAACATTCTTATTGTGGTTACATGGATTTTATCAATCATTGCCCTGCTCCAGCTGCTGCAACCCCACTAAAGTTTACACTTTATTGTTCTAACAAACTCTGCTTTGCATTATCCTAACTAGGACACAGCTTTAAACAATATGAAAATCTGCAAAAACGAATTAGGCTACAAATGATACTGAGACACATTACAAGTAGATAGCAAACTTGTTTCTCTGCAGTTGGAAGACCATAGCATAGAGTAAAGGAATTCAACAACAGCAGAGTAACAAATGTTCATCTAGTAAGTAAATTAGGTTTATATGCCTGTGCGTGGGCTATTCAGATTTTAAAACTATGTCCAAAATTATCATGCTGATGTTAGAACTGATCAGAGACAAAAAAAATGGGAAGTATGTGTATAGGGAAGTATACCTAGCATGCATGGATCTAATTTGCATGTTAGATTGAAACTTGCAAACGAGGAAGCAAAACAGAATGTACTTTTCCTGTTTTTCTTTCTCCTCTGAAAATTGTGACATTAAATACAATTTAAATCTTTAGATCATATTAACTACTTGCACCCTACTTAGAAATGGTGGAAAAGGCCAGTTATTCCAAGATTTACTCAGGACTCCATTTCCGTAGATATATATTCAAAGGTGGGATTCAGTCCGCTTGCACCAGTTCAGGCAAACTGGTTGTTAACTTTTAGCCCAGTTCAGAGAACCAGCTAATCTCACCTTTGACTGACCCCACCCACCTTGCCCCTCCCCTCCCATCCCAGGAGTCCCCCCACGTGCCCCGTTTTGGCTTCCAGGTTGGTGCAGGAGGCTATCCAGGCAGAGGTGGGTTCTACTTACCTTTACTACTGGTTTGTATCATGCCCGCCCGCGTGCTTTAATCACTATTGCGGTTCGCAAGTGCAGATCACTTATGATGACATCCAGGTCAGTGGGGGGAGCCTCCGGCCAGTTTACTACCTGTTCTATATAACCAGTCCAAACCAGGGGCAACCCACCATTGCATCCAGGCCCAAAACCCCTGCTCTAGAGTGAGTTGGGAATGAGGATTTTGCATGATCATTACTGTGGCGTGAGTTGGGAATGGGGATTTTGCATGATCATTACTGTGGGGTGAATTGGGGATGGGGATTTTGCATTATGCTTGCTCATTAGTAAGTAGGAACCAGTAAAAGAGGAATCTTGGCAAGTTTAAGATGGGTGAACTTCATGCTGCCTGAGGAATTCTGGGAATTGAAGTCCATGCACCTTAAAGTTGCCAAAGTTGAGAAGCACTAAAACTTAGGATTTTCCATTCTTGTTTTAATTAGAGTTTGGTTCAATTAGATAAATCAGTTGTGGTTTTGTTAACAAATAGTGATTAAAGCGATATGAACCATTACTGGACTTTTTGTGAGAAATTGAAATTAAAAGTTTATCTGGGTTTTGATAATTAAATAAGGGATTATGGAAATAATGTAGACAAATGTTAATCTTAGAGTAAGAGTTTGATATATATTTTTACTTCTATCTGTACCAAATAAAGTTGGAAGTCATTCCTTTTCAGTTTTTCTTTTTCTCTTTCTTTCTTACACTTTCACTCTTTTTCTTTCCTGAGCCTTTCTTTTTTCAAATCTGTTTTTTATTTGTTTATCCCTTAGCTTTGTATTTTTTTGATGTATGAAGGATCAAATACTCAGCCATTATAATTCGACATTCATTATTTACAGAAATCATATCACAATTTAGAATGAAATCCATGTCATATAACGCAGGCTCTGAGTCCCTCTAACCAAAAAGTGTTTATCAATAGAAGAGAATATTTGTAGCTCAGGACTGAATTGTGGGTTCCTTAGTGCTCTCTGAGCTTGATGGTTTTCTCACAGATGTTTCATTACCAAACTAGGTAACATCATCAGTACTAAAAGGGAGTGGAGTTTGCTCTTACTTTCATATACTAGTGGCTTACCCTGTCAGTGTTGATTAGTTATTTCACAAAAAGTGTTTTGAATTAAATTATTCAATTATGATTTAAATTATTTGAATCCCACCACTGTAATATATTACAGGAGATTTGTACTATTTTTACGATATAAAATGCTTCAGGTAATGACATTCTAATAGATTATTCACCATAGCACCTGAGGATTTCCTACAGAGAGTAAAACCAGCCTTCTGTGCCTTTTTTTTTTTAAAAAAAACCAGATCCGGCAAATAGCCCTCAGCTTTATATAGATCCCATATTACCCTCTTGTGGGAAAAGAGGAGTTCAGCTCCATGGATTGTTTTTGCTTTCTTGAGTGGCCTCTATGCCTCCCAAAGTATCAGAAATTTATTATCAGCTGCTCCGTTGTCAAGTCTGCAGAGGCTCCACCTCAGAACATGACATTAATAATTCTATCTCCTAAAAAAGATAAACACTGGAAAGTTTCAGGCAAGAATGTTGAAATCCCTCAAAATTTTGGAATTCTGATACAAGATCATGGGAATGTGATGACTGAAATCTCCTAAGATTTGCTGGTGTCCAGAGATTTTAAACACTCTAAAAAAGAATAGCTATTTATACGATAGATGCCAATGCCAAGGCAAGACTATGCAGTGGCATATGAAGATGTTGCCAATCGCTTGCACAACCTAATTTAGAAAGGAATATTAAAAAGGGCAAGATATAACCAGCACAGCAATATTCTGTCAAGTTTTCCAACTCTTTATTTACTTATTCATTCATTCATTTATCATATTTAAGAACCACCCATCTCCTTCACAGGGGGACTCTGGGCAATGTACAATAAAATATTAAAACCATAAAAACAATATGCAAAATACTATAATATATAATGTAATTTCATCTCTTTAGGTGGTAGCTATAGCTGTGGTAAAGGAGAAATGTCAACATGGCATGAAAAACACAATACTATTTTATAACCGAGGGATAGATCTCAACCCAGATTGCCAATTAACTATTTCTTATGCTGACAAACAGATGGTTTGCCCAGGGCAGGTACCTGACTTATTCTTATTCTTTCTTTCTATCCACAGTTAAGCAAACATTTGTTGGCAATAGATGGAAGAAAAAAAACCTCCAGATAGCTACAGACTGCATGGAACATGCCCTAATCTCGGCCTACCCTCATAGCCGTTACGCTGCAGGCCGAGATAGCAAATTCTTCTTCATCCCCCTCTCTTACTTGCCAAGCCTATTAACAGATTATATTCTGACATATGGCCACCCCAGACCAGCCAAAAGTCTGTATTGATCACAGTCTCATAGTTTGTACAAGAATCAGACTGCACCCACGTCTCATTTAGCAACTACCTTAGTTAAACTGAGCCAATGGACACATTTATGAACAATTTTTACCCACCTGACGATGCATACCAGTGTGTGATATTTGTAGTGTCTCTGTCATGTGTTCACTTAGCAATCATTTCGCTTCACAGACTGATTGTTGGAACATAACAAGGTTGCAAAACAAGAGATGAGTGTATAGAAATGATGAGACACGTGGATTACAACAAGATGTTTTAGCTTTGTAATATACATACATACATACATACATACATACATACATACATACATATATATATATTCCACTGAATAAAGGCAAATATGCAGTTCCAAGTTGGACATTTGAGCAAAAAACCTAAAACCTATCTTGGTCAGTAGGTTTAATAAGGAACTGAAATTCATTTCCCTTAAAATTGTACATAAACTTGGACCAATCCATTTTTATATTTTCACAAATATGTTCACTTTTATGTCACTCAAATCATTGATTTGGGGTAGAATATCCTTTAACATAGGATGACACCGGACAACGATTACCAAACAAAAAAGGAGAAAAATTCAGTAGATATGAATAGCAATTTTTGGCAGCTGTGTTCCTATTGATCAAGAAGCGAAAGGGCTCTGGTTGAGGGTCTGAGGTGGAGGTGGAGGGTCTGAGGTGGAGGTGACTTCAGAGGACCTTGTGGGATAACAGCCTGCCTCAGAGAACAGCAGGGAGACTCTTGGGGCTGGTTTAGCTGCAGAGCCTGTGAACAGCTAGAAGCAACAGCAGATGAGGGGGCCTGATTTAAGACCTCCCCCCCACATGTCGAAGAAGAGCAGGCAGAGCTGGGAGCTGGAGTCAAGCATGTCATCATCCTAGAGTTACTACATTCCCACAAACAATCCAAGTCCTCTTCCATTGACCCTTATCTGGTGCCAATTTAGTATTGAACTTTAGTTGACCGGATTCTTGTGTATAGGTTTGAGCGATAAACGTCCTGGAATGCAACTTAATGCATGGTCCTGATCCTTTGCCCCTGACACCCCAAGTTCTAAGGCATGAAGGGCTCTACAGAGGAGATCTGCACAGTTCCTTGCAAGGCAATGGTATCCCTGTCATTAACTGTTTGCAACTGGTGCAATTTAGAGCATTTTAAAATGCTATTTTAGAGCCACAGCTAGCAAGCAATCTTTCATGGGCAACAACTGCTCCATTTACTGGAACCTTTTGTTTTTTGTGCCCTGAACTCCTGCCTGTGGAAACAATCAGGGGTGGGTTCTACTTACCTTTACTACCAGTTCGCAGCGGGACCGCGCGGGCGTGCTCGCTTCGCTCGCTCGTGCACACGCTCTTCAGCACATGCGCAGAAGCATTCTGATGACGTCGGAGTCAATGGGCGGAGCCTCCCGTCGGTTTTACTACCAGTTCTATAGAACCGGTGCGAACCAGGGGCCACCACTGGAAACGCTTCTTTTGAATCTGGACCGGCTGACGACCTACAGTGGCTCTACAAAAGTCTGGATACTGCTTGGATGACATTTCTGCCTACTGCTTAAAACTCTTGCTTATCAGGAGCTTGCTTCTTAAATTTCCAAGCGATTTTGGACTGTTTGAAATTGTGCGTACATATCCGCATATGGTAGACATCTTGCTGTAATTATTCAAACTTAAGTAAAGCCTTGGACTGGACTCCTTGTGCATGTGTGTGTTGTGTGTATCAGACTTTGGACAGGGCAGTTTATTCCCAACCCATTACCTTCTAATATCCATCTGTAGCTGAACCCACACCCTGAAGACTTGCCTTCAGACCGGTTTTGCTTAGGCTTCATTATTAATCTATTGTCAGAAGCTGCTGTTAGTTGAGCCACAACACTGCTATTGCAACAGAGCTCTTTGCTAGGCAGGTTGCTGAATTCAGCCATCAGCTCCAAGCATTCTGCATTCTGATCCAGTCAAGATTCAAAACAGCAAATTGTCACATTTGAGAGCTTAAAGAAGGGCACCGATGAAGGGGAAAATTCCCCACATCCCAGTTTACAAGTGGAGACCATACAATCTGCTCAAGTCAAATTTATTTGAATAGCACTAGGGGCAGACCACAAGGTTCTGCCCACTTAAGAAGGATACAAACAACCTTTATAGAGTCATATAATACCTGCTGGCCAGTCATGATGTCAAATGCCAACCAATTTACTATGTTTCCCTGAAAATAAGACCAGGTCTTATATTTTGGGGGCCTCCAAAATCAGAGCTTATTTTCAGGGAAACACGATATCATGGTCATCAGCCCGGCTGGGTCCCCCCCCCAGCATACACAGAAAAGGCTGTGAGTACGCAAGGGTCAACGTTGTCCATCAGCAGCTGTAGCCCGCTGGCCCCTTGGTCAGTGCACTCCATGAAGTGCAGGTGAGTCAATTACCTGTTCAAGTGGCAGATACTGGCAGAGGCATGGCAGGGGATGCACACAATCGGGCCACGCCATGCGGGTCACAGGAAAGCTGAAAGTCAGTGGGCCGGGGGGTGGGGGTGGCTGCAGGAGACTCATCTTCATGTCTCTTGCTTTTCCTGCAGCCCGTGTGGTGCATCTGGATCGCATGCCTCCCCCGGCCTCTGCCTCCAGCTTGGACAGATAATCAACTCACCTGTGGTGCACAGGCTGCAGCTGCTGCCAGACATCGTCAGCCCTCACCTCTTCCAGTGCTGGCCACACTCACCGGCTGATGACGACCTAAACTTGGGCTTATTTTCAGGGTAGGGCTTATTTTTGGGAAAAAACAGTATTTTTTTACAATAAGGGTTAGATTTTCTGCTTATAGTGAAAATAACCAGTTCTTACCTCAGATCACCATAACCCAGTCCCTTTTACCGCACTTGGGTTGGAATAAATAAATGAAAATTTGCTTGCTGTGGGTGGTCATCCAGAATGAGCATATTAAAAGAAAATAATATTGGGAGAAAGAGATGGATGAAATTCAAAGCTGAGGAAAAATGGCGACATACAGAAGAGGGTGAAGAACAAGGAAGCTACCCGACCAGATCTGCTGGCACTGACTAAAGATCACAAGGAAATAATCTGTCACAAGGAAATAATTCTGGAAGGGGAGCTATAAAAGATAACTGCCAATTAGCAGGTCACGCACAGGTAGTCCTCAACTTACGACCACAATTGTGCCCAAAATTTCTGTTGTTCAGACATTTATTGAGTTTTGCCCCATTTTACAACTTTTCTTGTCACAATTGTTAAGTGAATCACTGCAGTTGTTAAGTGAGTCTGGCTTCCACAATGACTTTGCTTGTCAGAAGGTTACAAAAGGGGATCGCATGATGCTGGGACTCTGCAACCGTCATAAATATGAACCAGTTGCCAAGCATCTGATCACGTGACCACGGGGATGCTGCAAAGGTTGTAACTGTGAAAAATGTTCATAAGTCCCTTTTTTCAGTGCTGTTGTAATTTTGAATGGTCACTAAATGAACTGTTACAAGTCGAGGACTACCTATAATGATCAACACTGAGCAGGCATTGAAAGGAATAGGCAATGGGTGTTGGTAGCAAGGGGTGGAAACAAAAGCAATGAATTGATCTCTCGTTTGGAGAGACTTCATAATTTGGACACATTGCCATCACATTTTAGCACCTTGACTCTCCCACACTCAAATACATGATTGCATTTGTAATCCTTAAGCAAACTCTACAATAGAAGCTTTCTAAATTCATGGGGACTGCATGTGTATTATGTATTTTTTCTTGGATGTTACATAAGATCTTGACTTTTGCATTCCCACTGAAAGTGTATAAATAATTTCCTTAACCCACTAAATGCTTCATCTCTCCCACCCTCACTGACCAAAACTTCACACTACTAAGCTTCAGTTGCTCCTGTTTGTCTCCCAACGAGTTAGGTAGGTTGCAAAGGAGGTGAAAACACTTGTCTCTCAACAGGAATATTGCAAGAGGGGGACAAAACCATGGAATAGGAACCAGGGATTGTTAACGGGGGTTTCTCCAGGCTGATGAATTAAAACAAAACCCACTATATCAGCACAGGACAGTAGCCAGTGGACAGCAGCCTGGAAACCAACAATGCTGATAAATCATAAAAACAGTGATCACTCTAGGAATGTCAAAATTATAATGGTGTAAGCAAAAGGCATGGCTGAGGATGGTAAGGTAAGTAATCTTGAGGCCTGGGCCTACGTGATATTGATCTCAAGAGTATTTCCCAATCAAGCTGAGAGTTGTATTGTCAATGTACGAGTCCTCAAATATAACAAAGATAATTTTTATTTATTTAGCGTACGATGAGAACGTGACAGAAGAGAACTAACATGTACACATAATCCAGGTAATTATGTACAAAATGTCTACAGGGGGTACAGCAGTGGCCTCATATCTGGATGTTCAATTCTGCTATACAGGAAATCGCCTCTGGCATTTCTTCGTTAAATTCTTTTAAGGAACCAGAGAACTACAAACAGTTAGTAGAAACAGCAGAAAACGTGGATAGCTGCCAATGGCAACACAAGTCGCAAAATAAAACTGGCACAATCCAGCTCTCTTTCTGGTTCAGTTCAATCCAATATCCTGGGCACCACAGAATTAGCACTCTCAAGGAGTATAAAGTCCGAGTTTATACAGACTCTGGTAAACTTGACACACCTTGGAAAGTGCAAAGCAAGTATTTTGCAGAAACCAGATGCCTGGTCATCCCTGCAGTCAGGCAAAAATGCCCCCCTAGGGAGAGTGACCAGTTATGAGAGGGAGAAAGCAGCCCTAAAGTGGCATGTACTGGCAGATCCTGTTGGCTTTAGAAACCAAATGGTCAGCGAAGCATGCCAAATCGTAACCACAAAAAAAAAAAAGGGCTATTGGAAACAGTTCAAATGTTCTATTTTAAAACTGGAATGACATTAAACTGCCTCAGGGAAGTTCATGAGAACATGACAAGAAAAATGGTTACAGGATAAAGGGAAAAAAATACTTGGTGTTGCACACTCAGACTCAGCTCCTTCTTCAGTCCTAGCCCGCGTTGGGGAATGTGACTGGGTTTTTTTTTTTCACTAGCAGGAAATCACCAATGCTGGGAGACCAGTACCTTCAGACAAGGAGACCTAAGCTCATTGGTAGCTTCAGACTACAATAAACAAAGGCACACATTCAAGTTTGCAGCTACTAAGGACGAGCAGGCACAAAAACAACCAGGGAAGTGATTGAAGCCTGGGAAACAGGCTCCTCATCAGTCAACAGGAGTGCTGATTTATCACCAGCATACCAAGTACTTAGAAGGTGAGGGCTGGGCAGCACAAGCAAATGATAACCAATGATGTAAAAGCCAACCACCAACACACCCTAATCAGCATCTAAAAACCCACATACAACAGGTACCACACACAGAGCATCTGCTAGAAAGAAGTTCCATGAAGATGGGCTCCGGCACATGTCCAAAAGCTGGGATGACAAAACCTTTGGTCTGGGTGACTGACTTAGATTGGATCCTGCAGTACCTTCACTGTTTATCAGTCCCCCAAAGTCCTGTGGAAACAAAGGAGATAAGACTTTTACAACCCTATTTACTTATCTTTGCAGCTTTCCATCTATCTATCTATTCGGCCTTCCACAGAATCAATATGTCTAGCCTATCAAGAATATGTCAGCCCTTTGCGATGGACCAGAATCCAAAGTTATGAATGCTAATACTACTTTTAATATAAGGTTCCAGGAACAGAATCTTGCAGAGATGGAGATCGCCACAGTTGACCATAAACATTTATTTGAAGATCAGTGATAGAGCCATGCCTGATGATCCTGATGATAAAATACACTTTTAGGTTCGTAAGTTAATTATTAATGTTTTTTGCCTGTCATTCAGTAGTGGGTTTCAAAACCCGGCACTACCGGTTCGCTATGGGTAGTGCACAGGCGTGCGCACTCACTTTGTGAGCGCATGGCACTTCTGCTCATGACGTCTGGGCGGGTAGGCAGAGCTTCCCTCAGCCGTTATTACCGATTACCCCAAACCGGGGCGAACCGGGAGCAACCCACCATATTTTTTTGTGTCTTTCCATTTAGTAAGCAACCATCTTTCCATAATGGGTTTCTTCATTATTAAGTGAGCTGAGACATTCTTTACAAGACCTTGATTCCCTTGCCTCCAATAGTTTATTTCATCCAGGTCTTTATAAGTGAAAGATTTATATGAGTTGAAGGAAAACACAGCACAGTCTAATAAAATATCTGTGGCTATGGCTCAATTTTTTTGCAGCCTCAGAAGTTGTTCATTTGAAACCATCTATAAGTGCGGCTAACAATGTTTATAAAATAATAAGTATATTTCAACAAATTATTGGTTTACCTCAAAAAAATATAAAATGTAGTCAGCAGCTCCCTTCTCCTCCTCTATTAAAATAGCAATCTAAACCCTGGTTTGGTAGACAGTATGTTGCAAGGAAAGTAAGGTAACACCCAAATATGGATGACCCTTCTTCGCAGGAAAATTTTTGTACTCTAAAAAAGAGTTAGAAAAAACTTCTCAAGGAGAAGAAACAAAAGTTATCATTAAAGAACTGGACTAAGCTCCAGCAGGCTATAAAAATATATATTTCCATGGCCTGTTTAATATACCTTCAAGTAGTGGTTGCTAAGTTTTGCCACACAC
The DNA here is from genome assembly GCA_012654045.1 of Ptyas mucosa. Taxonomy (NCBI): domain Eukaryota; kingdom Metazoa; phylum Chordata; class Lepidosauria; order Squamata; family Colubridae; genus Ptyas; species Ptyas mucosa. Next base: position 9,904,418 of record WNWU01000036.1, read on the forward strand.
AAATCCAAAAATTTCTGAAAAATAGTAAAGCCCCTGACAAAGACTAATTTTACCAAAATGTTTAAAATCTAATTCTGCTTAGGGTACATCTCTGCTAGTCCCCCTTTTTCCAATCAGAAATAACACCTTAAGGCTCTTCAAAAAATGGTTTAATTCCATCATTCTTCCTATAGGAATTCCATCATTCTTCCTATACCAAAAAGGGGGTCCTGCAAATTATCTCCTTATTAATCCTTACATGTGATCAGTAAATCATACATCAGATTTTTGTGTTCTAAACTTTTGCACTGGATGCTTTCTGAGAATAATGTATCCCTGTTTGCTTGAGCAAACAGGGTTTAAACCCAGTCATTCAACTGTGGACTAATAGTCAATATTGCACCATCTAGCAAAAAATATAGTCTTCCCAAAGGCAATGTTTACATTGTTTTCATGGACCAAAAGTCCTCCTGCGATTCTATACCATGTGAGAGACTTTGGAGAAAAGTAGCCGGAACCTTGATTGACCACCATTGTCTAAAAATGGCTTATTGGTTTAGGCAAGAAAGTCATGATAATATTGGCATTCTAATTTTTTTAAAAAAGAAGAATGGGCATTATGGGATGCGCTGAGGCCACAGAGTAAGAGTTAGTTAGGCATAATACCTTTGTTCCCCACACATGTTCTCACCCAGTCAGTTGCTGCTGCAACACTTGGTGCTAATGACATCCAGCAGCGAGGATTTTAAGCAGTCAATGTGACTTTTCCCAGATGTTCTGCCCCTTCCAGAGTGAGATAAGCGGCCAATACCCACAGACCCCAAGCAACCAGTTGCCTGGCCAGCCTGTTCCCAAAGCTAGAATTCACAAGTGGTGATAAATATGTACTATCTGTCTCTCCCAGTACCAGTACTAACCATTAAGAAGTAAAGTCCCACCAGGGCAGCCAGGTAGAACCACATAGGTGAAACTTACCAGGAAAAAGTAATGGATGGGGAGAAATGCACCTAGCAAATTTGTGAAGCACAGAGATTTTATTGGGAAATTATTGTCAACCCATGTTGACAAGGGGAAAAAATCAGTCAAGAAGAACCTGTACATAATCAATATAAAATGTTTTACAGATGGCATATGCCTCCTGAAAAATTGGCAAAAATGTTTAAAGATAAATCAGCTAAATGTTGGAAATCCCACCAAATACCAAGATCTTATTATCATATGTGGTGGACTTGTCCAAAAGCTAAAGATTATTGGAGCAGAATTAAGATATGGATAGAAGAAATGACTCAACAACACATTGATTTAAAACCTGAGTTGTTCCTACTGGATATCCTACCAGAGAACATTAGTAAAGAAAATGTATATTTGATTATACATATAATAACTGCAGCAAGAATAGTATTTGCACAAAGATGGAAAGCAGAGAAAATCCCTTTAGAAGGGGAAGTAATTAGAAAAATTTTGGACTGCGCAGAGATGAATAGATTAACTTTAATGATTAAAGAGAAAGAGGATACAGAATATTTTAAGATATGGGGGAAATTTTATGATTGGATAGAAAAGAGATATAGATAAAGAATTTGATAAACAAACAGGAGAAATTTACATTAAATATATGTATTTGGGGGAAAATATTGAAATAGAGAAATGGAATTTATTAAGGAAGAAATAAGAGGAAGAGGAATAACAAAAAGAAGTCACAGAAGAAACACCGAGATGACACACGGAAGGACTGATGTATTATATGTTTGTTTGTCTTAAAATAAATAAATAAAAAACTTTTTATAAAAAAAAGAAGAAGAACCTGTATATAACACTTTGTTTTTTTGGAATGATATTAGGATATTAAGAGCTGAGGTGGCCCAGAGGTTAGAGTGCAGTACTGCAGGCTACTTCAGCTGACTGCTAGCTGCCGTTCAGCAGTTCAAATCTCACCAGGCTCAAGGTTGACTCAGCCTTCCATCCTTCCAAGGTGGGTAAAATGAGGACCCAGATTGTTGGGGGCTGACTCTGTAAACTGCTTAGAGAGGGCTTTAAAAGCACTATGAAGCAGTATATAAGTCTAAGTGCTATTGCTATTTTTTTTAAAAAAAATAAAAATTCTTAGCTGAATATTCTGTGACTATGATGAGGATGATGTTATCCATTCAGTTGATCCAGATCTCTCCACATCTCGCAATCTTGCCCTTCTTCTTTGAGCTTTTCAATGCTCTAGCTGGTGTCAACTGGTATCAGATTTAATGGTATATTCTGTGAATATACCCTACAGCAAATCAAGTCACATCCCCAGATTCCTTACTCTGTGTAGCCCTGAATCAGTCATTAAGAAAGGAAATTGGGGGGGGGGGGGGGACCTCAGTGTCATCCTGCCTTGGCTGTGTCAGCTCCTTGACCAGCCTGTCTTGAAGGGCAAAGGATAGAAGGAAATACAGCTGGAACCACCAAAGATAGGGGAGTACTATGAGGTGGCATGAAGCTGGCAAGATAAAAAACAGAAGTTCTCAGGCTCAGTGGAAGCATGCATGTAGACAAGGAGGACATGTCTCCCAGTCTTGAGGCCAGGAAAAAAAATGCTGAATTTCCCTTAATTTGAAAGGCCAGGGAAAAAAAAGCCCTAGAATCAAAAGCCTGGTAAGGGAATGATGTTGTCTAGAAGGTGAGCTCCTGATCAATTAAATCATTATATGATTTATTCATTTAACACTTTTATATGACCACCCATCTTCCTGAACATGATTATGGGCAGCATACAATCGGCAATAATTAAAATGATATCATGACTATTAAGTCAATTAAAACAAACATAAATAAAAAGTAAGATTGAAGGAGGTTAACACTCATCTTGTCAAACACAGAAAATCAGGAATCCAGGCAGTTGAAATTAATATATAGGTTTATTGCAAGCTTAAGCTCTCAACAAGAATTTGAACTACTAATGGTCAAAGCAAATTAGCAGAAGATAAGAGTCAACGGAATTCAAGGTGGGCTAGACTTAGATCTCTTGTGGGCACCAAGGGGCTCAAGACTGATGATGCCTCTAACTCTTCTCTCGAGCTCAGCTTGGTCATCTCCTACACAACTAGGCACTATCCCCTGCAAACCATACCCTATTTTCTCCTTTGAACTGACTTTCTTTTATTTTCTGGCAGTTGAACCAAAAAAGATAACAAGTTTCATAACCAAAGGGGGGGAAAGGGGGAAAGTAATAGCACGTGAACTCAGAACTTGTCCTTGAACAAGCCAACAAACAGTTAAAAACTGACAATTACTTAGAAAATAAAAGGTAACAATTGTGAGTTAGTAAAAGCCCATTATCAAACTCTGAAAAATATGATCATAAAAGCCCAGTCCAACACAATAACACTGAAAAAGAAAAACAAGAAATCCAAGAAGAACCAGCATGGTTGCACAAAGATCTCTCTGATAAACTGAAAGACAAAATAAAAATAGAAAGAGGGACACATAACTGAGGCAGAATATCAGCAGATAGCCTGAAGCTGCAAAGATGAAGTCAGGAAACCAAAAGCTCAGACTGAACAAAGACTTGCAACAAAAGTCAAAGATAATTTTAAAAAATTATTTCAACATATAAATAACAAGAAAAAGTAAAGGAAACAGTCAGTCCACTAAAGAGAGAAGATGACAAGGAAATAACAGCCAGTTGAGAAAAAGCAGAGTTGCTTAACTCATTCTTTGCATCAGTCTTCACACAAAAAGAAATTATAGCCCAACCTATCGAAAACTTGACTGTAAAAGACAGACTAGAAATAAAAATTAAAATAAGCAAGAAAATGGTTAGAGAACACCTGTCTGATCTCGATGAATATAAACCACCGGGACCTGATGGAGTACATCCCAGAGTTCTGAAGGAGCTGGCAGATGTTATCTCAGAACCATTGTACCATATCTTTCAAAAATCCTGGAGCACCAGAGAACTACCAGAGGATTGAAAAAGAGCTGATATGATTCCCATCTTCAAAAAAAAACAAAACAAAAAACAAAAAAAAAAACCCCACAGACCCAGGAAACTACAGCCTAACATCAATACCTGGGAAGATACTGGAAAAAATAATCAAAATACAGATCTGTGAACATCTAGAAACAAATAAAGTTATGACTCGAAACCAGCATGAGTGTGTTAAAAACAGTTCATACCAAACCAGTCTTATTTCATTCTTTGACAAAGTGACTAAATTAATAGACAACGAAATGCGATGTACATAGTATACTTAGACTCCAGCAAGGCATTCGACAAAGAAGACCACAACCTACTTCTTGGTAAACTAGAAAAATGTGGGATAGACAGCATCACCACCAGATGGATTTGTAACTGACTGATAAACCATACTCAATGAGTACTTACAGATTAACAGAGTTGGAAGGGACCTTGTAGGTCATCTAATCCAACCCCCTGCCCAAGCAGGAGACCCTACACCATTTCTGACAAATGGAAGTCCAATCTCGTCTTCAAAGCCTCCAGTGATGAAGCTCCCACAACTTCCAAAGGCAAGCTGTTCCATTGGTTGATTGTTCTCACTGTCAGAATATTTCTCCTTATTTCTAGGTTGAATCTCTCTTGATCAGTTTCCACCCATTGATCCTTGTCTGGCTAGTCTAGACAAGGGTGCCTTGGAAAATAGCTTGACCCCTTCCTCTCTATGGCAGCCCCCTCAAATATTGGAACCCTGTTAAATTTCATTCATCATTTCATTTTCACATTAAATTTCATTTTGTTGGATAGGGTCCGGTGTTCAGTTCTGTCAAGATCCCTCTGGATCTTGAGCCTATCTTCTAGGGTAGTGTTGGCGAACCTTTTCAGCACCGAGTGCAGAAATGGGAACACGCACACGCACAGGGAAGCACCAGAAACCAGTAGAGCCGCTCCCTGGCACGCATGCATGTGCCAGGAAGCTGAGCTCCCAGTTTCCGGCGTGCGCATACGCGCCGGTCATCTGGTCTTCAGGTTTCTGGCATGCATGTGCACACAAAGACCAGCTGGCCAGCACACATGTGTGTGCCAGAAACTGGAAGAGGAATCGGCGATGGCTGGCGTGTGTGGAGAGATGGCTCTATGTGCCACTTCTGGCACGTGTGCTATAGGTTCGCCATCACAGTTCTAGAGTGTTAGCTATTCCTGACAGCTTAATATCATCTACAAATTTGATGAGTTCCTCTTCTATTCCCTCATCTAAGTCATTTATGAAGGTATTGAAGAGTACTGGGCCTAAGATGGAACCTTGTGGTACTCCACTGCTTCCTTCCCTCCATGCAGATATAGGCCCATTAAGGACTCCTTGTTGAGTATGGTTTGCCAGCCAGTGTGCAGTACCATAAGGTTCTGTCTTAGACCCAGTACTCTTCAATATCTTCATACAGTAAATGAGTTTTGATCCCAATTGTGGTCATAATTCGAGGGGTAGCTGTATAAGAAGTTAAGAAAAGGGTGTACTATTTAAAATTGTCATCTGAGATATTCCCCCTCACCCCTGAAAAATATCAAAAGCAGCCGGAAGACAGCAGAGTCAGATTCCCTTTGTGCCAAATGTGAGCTGTTTGCTCCAGATCTCTCCAAAGAGAAGCTGCCTCCACTTTCAGTCAGAAAAGTCCCTAAAGAAGGGAACCTGGCTATGACGAAGGGGAGTGAATTTAGAAACAAGTGCTCTTTACAGACCAACCAGATTGTCTTATGGGTAATGCTCAACAATACTAACAGAAGCCCATGGGAATCAAAAAAGGTCATTGCTCTATATTTAAATCAGTTCCTTTGCTGTTATCTGTAGTTTGTTGATCTTGGCAGCTGTTCAAAGTGAAATTGCTTAACATATAATCACCCAGTCATTCACAGTATGTTATTTAGCATAAAGCAATTTCTGCATACCTTTGCAATCTCTCCAAATTGGGTTTCGGCAAGCAGGGTAGAAAACTTGCTAGATTCACCCCACTAGGTGCAAGAAGCACCAAAAGCTTTCAAAACCCTTTAGTCTCTGAAGCCCTTGAGAAGAAACTGGTGTGAAATCTGACACATGTGTGATCTCATGAACAGAAGGAGAACAGTCAAGGCAAGATGGCATTATGATTAAGTGCAAACGGGGAAAGGGCCTTTACTTCTCTTTTCCTTGAAATGTTGGCTAGGAAGCATTCCGCAGACCACCACCCCACCTTATAAATCATGCATGTGAAAAAATGAATTTTCTTTATATACAGACCATAAGTAAACAATAGGGTTGGCTATCATAAAATGTAAGGCTGCTAGTTTAGATTACTTTAAAAGGGGGCAAATCAAATTTGCAGAAGAAAATTTGTCTGTGGACCAATGACTAATCGTGAAATACAGGTAGTCCTTGACTTTGAACCATTTGTTTAGTGGCGCTTCGAAGTTACAACGGCACTGAAAAAAGTGATTTATGACCGTTTTTCACATTTACAATCCCTGCAGTGGTTATGTGTTCAGAATTTGGATGCTTGGCCACTGGCATATATTTATGATGGCTGCAGTAACCCGGGATCACGTGATCCCCTTTTGCGACCTTTTGACAAGCAAAGTCAATGGGGAAGCCAGATTCACTTAACAACTGTGTCACCAACTTAACAACTGCAGTAATTCGCTTAACAACTGTGGCAAGAAAAGTCATAAAAGAGGGCAAAACTCGCTCAACAACTGTCTTGCTTAGCAACAGGAATTTTGAGTTCAATTGTGGTCATAAGTCAAGGATTACCTGTAAAAGTTGAATCATTGAATATCCATTGCTGAGTCTACATCAAAGCAAACCTCCACATAAACCCCTATAGAGTATACATGACTCAACAGCCACCCCCCTACCCCACCAGGACATCTGGGTGGTTTGAAAAGTCAGATTTCCCCCTGTTCGCCCACTCTCATCTTCAATATGCACCCTAAATTTCACCTCTTCTACACCGTAATCTGTCTACTTTGACCAGACAAATCTTTTACCATTCAAACAAAGGATCACTGCCTGAATTCTTTCAGTGGAGACAACATCCAGAACAGTAGTTTTTAATCACTTTTCCATTCTGGATGACATTACCCTCAGACTCCAGCCTCTGACCACCAAGGAAGCCCTTTTCCAGAGCCAGAAACATGCTTGTGTTTTCCTTTCAGGTTTTTCATGGTCTGCATCTCTTGGTACCAGTGGCAAAGAACATAAAATCCAGTTGGACAACAAATTAGAACCACATGACTAAAGACTACAAAGCAGAAATGCCAATGCCAAGAAAAAAAAATAAAAATTATTAATCTGTTAAAGCTGACAGTGGTGTTTATTGTCTTAGCTATTTCCTAAACAAGTAGGTCGGCATTAATGAAAATAAAGTTTTCAGTTGCTTTAGTTCTGTAAAAGAATCTCTACAATTCCCACCCACGGTTCAGGACCGACAAAAAGAAAAAATAAGCACCCACAGATCTTCAACAGGGCTAACCCATCTGCAGTCAATCAAAATAGAACTGAGAAATAAATAGATGCACACAATGCGGAAAAAGTAATATTGCAGTTACAACTGTTTTAAGCCGAGATAAAATTATGCACAGAATGATCTTGTGCAAAGTTGAAGAACAATTTTATTTAAGTGACTGTATTCAACAACTACTACAAGCTAAAATTAAGGTGTCTGCAGGCCAGGCAGAGGAGAGGAGCAAATGTCAAAAGCAGCATTACACTGCCCTGATGCTAGATCCTTTTGTATGAAAATCACAACATTGCAAGCAAATATCACAGGACCGAACTTGTGCTGTTGAAGTCCTACAAATGCAACTAGACTAATCAATTCTACATTGGCAGATGATGGGAGAGGCATATGAAACTACGCAAGCATGAAACCAACCCCAAAGTTTTATATTTTAACTTTATTATTTATATATTTATTTGTAATAAGTCCTGCTCATACTTACACAGCATCACTCATTTGGTACAGGAAGTCTTCCTTCCTTCCTTCCTTCCTTCCTTCCTCTTCTTTAGCAGTCAAAAATCTTACTTGGCCAGCTAAGATCTCTTTTGTGAGTCATCCAGCAGCTGTTTATATGACATGTTTTTTGTAACTCCTACCAAATTCTTTGGCCAAATTTCTTTTTAAAACCCCTGTTATCCTGATTCTGATCTCTCCCTGAGTCACTCCATCAGTTCTGAACATCAACTTTCCAGGTGTGCCATTCCTGCAGTCAGCATTTTGCAATGTTTACCTCACTCTTGACCATATTTTTTTTACTTCTGTTCACCTTCCCATTCATCCATTAGTCATCCAATAACTTTGTTACATTGCACTTAAGTTATAATCAGTTAATACAGGTGTTGCAAGAACAAAGATCAATGATTAGACTTTAGTAACGCAAACAATGGCACAATCGCACACAAATATTGCCTGGGCAATGGATCATCAAAGGGAGGCAGAAAGAGGAGAGAGGGTGGAATGACATTTGCCTGGCTTGTCCTAGAATTCTCTGAAGAAAACAAAAGAGATATTCCAGAGTTTCTTCTGGTTTATGGAAGAACTGGAGCAGCATTGGTTGGAGAGCTCAGATCAGAATCTAATAAAAAAATAAACCCTCAGGAGAAAAAATCCAAAGATGCAGCTGAACTAGCATTTCCCAAATCTGTCATTTGTGAAAGTTGATATAAGTAACATCTTAAAGGGACGTATTTCCTCATTTTAAAGGAACCTCACTTAAACAGAAGTGAAGAAGACAACAGAGGAAAAGGAAGCTATTTCCGAAATTGAATCCAGACTAGTCATTGTAGCTAAAAATCAAAAGTGATAATTATAGTATATTTGAATTTTGTAGTAATCTAATCCCTACCTACTAAGATTGCAGGTGGCCCCCTGCAAATACTTAAAGCCAATCCAATGTTATTTCCCACTGAAACTAGGCAAATGTCGATCTTATCTGCAATAAAATGCTGCAATAGCATGGAAAATCATTATATGACTGAGTCCAGACACCTCTTGGAGAAAATGTTTAAGAAACATTGGTGTAGAGCAGTGATTCTCAGCCTGTCCATGATGTCACGGGGTTCGTGAAGTCTTGAAGAAATGTTATCAGGGGTGGGTTCCACTTATCTTTACTACCGGTTCACAACAGGAGCGTGCGCATGTGCCCACTTGCTTTGCTCACATGCAGCGCTTCTGCGCAAGACCATCCATGATGACATCCGGACGGGTAGGCGGAGTTTCCCGTCAACTACCAAACCAAACCGGTAGCAACCCACTACTGAATGTTATGATTTAAATTTTGAGTTAAGTCTTGGGGGTCTGTGGTCACAAAAGGTACTTAAATAGGGTCCATGATGAAGAAAAGATTGAGAACCAGTGGTGCAGAGGATTGTAGATATGATCCTGAAGAAGGAATTCAAACGTATTAGGTAAGCAGAAAAAGGAGGGAAGAAGGAAGAGTTCAAGATTGTCCCAACTTGATTCTCTTTGTTTGCTCAGGCTTTCAGTGTTATTTGCATTGTACAATATTATTGTACTCTGAAACAAGGACATAGAGTGGAATTTGTTTTCTGATCCAATCAAAGGGCTGCCACATTGGGATGTCTGCACTGAGTCAACAAAAACAAGATACAGGTCATAACCAGACAATTAAAACTCTGCTCTTTTTAAATCTGTGTTGGATATAATGTATAGCCGTATCATTTGAAAAGATAATTAATTATTCTTGGTGCCACAATCAATAGTATTCTGTTTTATATTTCACTGTACTTCAAACTGCACCTGTAATGTATAGAAGTAAAAAAATTTCCATTTTTCATTTGGAAATTGAAATGTAAAATTATGAAATGTAATGAGCATTTATTAGAAGCCCTGGAGCTGCTATTGT
>WNWU01000036.1:9918496-9941218 GCA_012654045.1 Ptyas mucosa
CTATCCTATCCTATCCTATCCTATCCTATCCTATCCTATCCTATCCTATCCTATCCTATCCTACTCTACTCTACTCTATTCTACTCTACTCTGTTCTAATTTGGCAAGCTGTACAGCATACTATATAATAAGTAAATAAATACTGATAAATAAACAAACAAACAAATAAATGCAGACAGCACACCACCCAGTGAAAACAGAAAAGACAACACAGATCCCAATGCTGTAATTGAGGAATTCTTTTTGTGAAATTCAAGTATGTTGAACACATATATTTTCATAAATAAATTACAAGGAATACAAATTCCATCTTATTGCCAGATTTTCACCACTAGAGATTTTCCTCTTGATCAAAAATTCTGAGGTTTGTTAAAATTGAGGTATAATTTTGCCAGATTGGAAGGAACTCTATCCCTAAATGAGACATTTAAATGAAACACGATAACTCGGCTTAACTAAGAACTGACATTTGGATTTGTAACACGGAAGGTTATTATAATCTTACTGCTGAACCTGCTGGGTGAAAAGTTGGAGGTGTCAATCATCCTTTTATAAATGTTATTAAAAGTGTTACAAAAAACATAAAAAGGAACATAATCTAATATAGAGCAATCGAAGCAAAGAAAGAAAGAGAAAAAAGTGCAGAAAGAGAACCAAAAAAAAAAGAAGCTTCCAATTTCTTCTACAACACACAGAAGTACATTTACAGTATTAACTCTCATTTTACAGTTACAAAAATAAGAAGTTCACTTATTATGATGATTATCTGTTATCCAGTTTTTTCTAGTCATCAAAATCACAAATCATGAAGACATTTTTTCCTGTTTCTTGCAAAATGTCTATAAGGATTTTCAGTTAGCCATGAATATAGATATTGCTTTTCTCCAATCAAAGAAGTTAGTTTAACCATCTCTGTAAATTCTATCATCTTCCCCAGCCACGCCTTCACTGTGGATAGCATCAAGCCTTTCCACTTTTGAGGGTATAATAATCTTGCTGCAGTTATTATATATAAAAACAAAGTTCCAAGATTTTTTCCTAGTTGCCTATTCGTTAGTCCCAAAAGAAAACATACAGACATGTTCCCAAGACTTTTCGGAAACTTAGGAGAATTATTTATATATAATATTATATATATTAATTAATATACTAATATATTATACTATTATATATACTATAGTATATATACTATAATAGTAGTAATAATAGTATATATACTATTATATATATTAATTAATATACTAATATTATATAAATATTATTTATATTATTAAATATTTTTAATATAAAAAATAGGTCTTTCTTTAAAAAACTGAGTTATATAAATGCATTAGAAATATATATGCCCTTGGATATTAATTGCGTTGAATAACTATATATAGAATTGTAACTAATTCCTGCTAAAATAATTTACCCTTTTTTTTTCCTTTATTGTATTTTTTGGTTTTTAAAGTGTTTTTTTTTTTCCTTTGACAATGTATGTATTTTTATCTTCCTGTGTTGTTTTACTTTGTGGTTTGTCATGATTTTAAAAGTAATTTTTAAAAGCTGCCTTGCTATTGTCAAGTAAATATCCGGGCTTTCCAACTTTCTTGTGCTCGCTTTTTAATTGAGGGCATGTTTTTGGCAAAATTGGCCGATTCACCACAGAGGGAAGCCATACGGGGCATGCATTTATTTATTGTATTTAGTTATATCCCGGCTTGATTACTTGTAGAAATAACTGAAGGTGGCGAACACGTGTATATATACACAGTATATAGTATATACTGTAACAATTTACCAAAAAAAATTGGATACACACACGCACACAATCCCAGGGTTAAGTAGGTTTTCCGTGTGCCAGTGTGTCCCGCCTACAGGTAATACCCTACAGTAGTGCGGTTTATGGGTCCCGTCGGGGACCTCTGATTGTGCGCAGTTGTTGTGTTTGCGCGCTCCAAGCTTTTTCCGCTCGCCTCCTGCTTTCCCCCGCTCTGTTGGATGAATGGAGGCGTCTGCTCGCTTGCCTTTATGCCCATCTCCATTTCGTTTCCAAAAAGGAGAGCCTTTCTCTGAAATAAACTTGGTTTCAATTTGCGTGAGACAAAGTTCAAACAAAGGGAGGAGTTGTTGGGGGCCAATGCGATGGCTCCAATGTCGCTGCCCGCCTTGTGTATCTTGAGGGGAATGAGTGGTATAAGTGGGGAGAGGAGCTGAGAAAAGCTGTCGCTGCCTCCAAGGACCATCTAAAGCTGCGAAGGCCGTACTTAAATCAACTGCAGGTGAGTCACACGGACCCTGGCCAGTGGGATACAGCAAATCCAGCTCGCCAGAAAGCAGGGCGTTATTTATTTTACCCTTTGGGGAGATGCAATCCCGTCGTAGGTGGAGAAAAGCCTCGGGCGGAGAATTTCTATTTGCGAGGATGGAGGGACAAAGTTGGAAACGTGTGTATGCGCGTATCTATGTATTGCTGGGATTTCTCCGCCACTCCAGCCTATCTTAACTATTTATTTATTTTATTTATTTATTTTATTTAGTTTCTCAAATATGTACGAGATAACAGGTATAAGTAGAAACAGGGACACGAGCACGTGAAGTGAGTACAAATAAATAAGGACGGTAGGCACGCTGGTGCGCTTATGCACGTCCCCTTACAACTAGCTCTGGGATGGAAGGAGAACCCATCGGGTGGTAACCAGTGGTGAAATGCAAATGCTTTTACTACCGGTTCGGTGGGCGTGGCTTGGTGGGCGTGGCAGGGGAAGGATACTGCAAAATCTCCATTCCCACCCCACTCGTGGGAAGGATACTGCAAAATCCCCATTCTCTCCCCATTCCAGGGGGAGGATAATGCAAAATCTCCATTCCCATCCCATTCCAGGGGAACAATAATGCAAAATCCCCATTCTCTTACCACTCCAGGGGGAGGATAATGCAAAATCTCCATTCCCATCCTACTCCTGGGGGAAGGATATTGCAAAATCCCCATTCCTACCCCACTCTGGGACTAGCCAGAGTTGGTATTTGCCGGTTCTCCGAACTGCTCAAAATTTCCACTACCGGTTCTTCAGAACGTGCTGGACTTCATCCTGGTGGTAACTTATTTCGATCTCCACTCTAGAAATGTAAAAGGAAAATGGATAGTGAAAGCAAACCCACCCAGGGGAGACTAAATAGAAGGAAAGGACAGGCGAGAGAAGAACAAATTATCAGTGTTTGTTTCTTAGAAACCGCGTGCCAAAATGTTATTTTAATGAAGGTACACAATGTTCCGAAAACTTATTCAGATCTAGCTGTTTGAGAAGCTTTGGGAAGATGTTTATTTTCAGATGCAGAGCCACAGATCTTGTTGGTGATGAATTTATTGCAGGATGTACATATGTATTATTTGGGTCTGTATTGCTGCAATATTGTAAATCGCTTTGGATTGGCTATTTTGAAACGTTGCCTTTTAATACATTGAATGTGTCCCACCCAAAAAAATGTGAATCATAAGGAGAGTATGTGTATGTATGTATGTTTGTTTGTTTGTATCAAATGTATAGGATCACCCATCATACAAGAAATGACTCTGGGCAACATACTACGAAAAAAAAGTATAAAAACAATACAGAAAGTTGAATAAAGAGATGGATTTATCTGAAAAATATGAATGTGAAGAAATGTACTTGTAACAGCAGTCTTGGATTTGGGTTTTTTATTCAAAACAATAGTTCACTGAGATTTTGATGTAACAGCTTAGTGACTACCGGTAAATACTGATGCATCCTGTAGTGACATGGAAAAAATTTAAATTATCTACACATTTCTACTAAGTTTCTTCTTCCAAAGCTGTACTGCCAGCTTTAGAAGGGGCAGAGAGGGACAGTTTTTACTAAATTTTTACACTTTAAAAAAATCATTTTTCCATGAACTGAATTAATTAGCTATCCAGAACCCTGGCTTAGAAACACCACTGTGAAAAAGTCTGTGAAATTTTAATGTCATCTTTTTTTCTGGAAATCCCTCTTGGAGGGAAATATTGCTGTTGAAAAGACCATCAGCCTGAACGACATTGGGGTTAAAGTGTTGAAGGAGAATTGGGAAAGTGGTTCACATTTGCTGAATGTATAGTCTTGTACAGGTGGTCCTGAACGTACAATCACAATTGAGGCCAAAATTTATGTTGCTAAGTGAAACATTTGTTAAGTGAGTTTTGCCCCATTTTACCACCTTTCTTGCCATAGTTGTTAAGTGCAACACTGCTATTGTTAAGATAGTAACATGGTTGTAAAGTGAATCTAGCTTCCCCATTGACTTTGCTATTGAATGACTGTTTAACAGCTATTTCATCTGAACAAACTTTGGAGGGACCGGAATGAGAGGAGGGCAACCCTCCTGGTCCTCTTAGATCTCGGTGCAGGCGGGAGGTGGGGGGCAGTTCAATACCACCAAGTGTGGTGTCCTCCTGGACCAAAATTAGGAAAGAGGGGTGGGAAGATACATTACATTACTATACAGTAGTTCTCCTTCCTAAAAAGGTGGTTTCAAACAGGGAATAGAGAACTACCTAGAAAGTTCTTTTTTGTGGAGAACCTCAAAGCTTTGTCCAGTTTTGGGGGTTTTTTTAACATCCCGATAGGGAAGGTCATTCATCAGCATGGGTTCTGGCATCCTACGTATGCTAATGTTACCCAATTGTACAACTTGACCTCAGGCAAACAGGTAATACTGTTATCCAGTGCCTGATGACTATCCGGAGGAGATGACCTCTCCTCTGAAAGGAGAGGAACCAGCTCAGACTGAATCACATTTCCAGGTATGATTCAAGGTGCTGGTTGTCAGTTTTAAACCCTTAGGTGGATATCCAGTTGTCTAGTATCAATTTTACTAAAAATATAAAATACAAATGAAAATAAATATAATGGAGAAAGGGGAAAGAGGAAGAAAGGGGGAAGAAAAGTGTTAAGTATAAAAATTTCAAAATAAAAACAAGAAAGTCCAGTTGCCTCTTGAAAAAGCACCTTTGGGACAACCATAACCTGGATGTCTGAGAATCTCTACAGGCTGTAAGTAAGCATCGACCTTAAAGGCCTTCAAAACATCCTAAGCAAACCAAAAGACCCAGCAACCCCAGAAGAAAAAACAGGAGTCATCTACAACATACAGTGTAAGAACTGCAACAACCACTAAGTAGGACCAACAGGCAGAAGACTGGCAGAACGCATTCATGGACACCAACTAACAGTCAGAAGACATGACAAAAATTCTTTCATTTCACAACCTATAGACCCATGATGGCGAACCTATGGTATGTGTACCACAGGTGGCACGCAGAGCCATATCAGTGGGCATGCGAGCTTAGCTCCAACGCCCATGTGTGCGCCAGCCAACTGATTTTTGGGCCTTCTGATCCCACTGGAAGTCGGCAAATGGGCCATTTCCGGCCTCTGGAGTGATGTGGGGAAGGCCATTTATGCCCTCCCCAGGCTCCTAGAAAGCCTCTGGAGCTTAGGGAAGGCAAAAAATGGGCCTACCGGGCCCACCGGGCCATCACGTGCCAAAAATGGGGGAAGCACGGGGGTGTTGCACATGCATGTGCGGGGGGTGGGGCGCATAGAATTATGGGTGTGGGCACATGTGTGCGCAACTCCCCTGCGCTCCCCCCACTTTTGGCATGCGATGGCAAAAAGGTTTGCTATAGACCGATCTAACCATAGTTTCAATTGGGAAAATGTGACAATCTTGTTTTGTTTATTCAAATTTATATACCGCCCTTCTCCCGAAGGACTCAGGGCGGTGTACAGCCAAAGATAAAAGTATAAAGTATAAAATTTAAAACAATTAAACAGATTTGGCCCATCAATTAAAACCCCATTTTTTAAAAAAATGAATTAAGAACAATTAAAAGAGCTACGCCAGCCCGGCTTGCTGAAATAGAAAAGTTTTGAGGGCACAGCGGAAGGTGCGTAAGTCCGGAATCCTTCGTATCTCCGGGGGCAACTCGTTCCAAAGGGCAGGTGCCCCCACAGAGAAGGCTCTCCCCCTGGGGGCCGCAAGTCGACATTGTTTGACCGGCGGCACTCTGAGGAGGTCCTCTCTGTGGGAGCGTACTGGCCGGTGGGAGGCTACCGGTGGCAGAAGGCGGTCTTGTAGATACCCAGGTCCTAAGCCAATCTTGGACCAGGCCAAGTCCAAAAATGCGAGGGAATTTTTAGAAACCTGGCACTCTGACAAATCAGCCATCAATAGACACATGGATATTAACAACATCTATAGACTATGCAAAAGAGACAATCAACCAGCCCAAAAGAGAAAAAGACTCCAGCACCTCTCCACCAGTAATCAGCACCCAAATCAGCACAGCTTATCTCCAAGGTTAACTTCAGACCAACAGTCAAGTAAACAATATCCCAGTCAAGAATCTGCCAAAAAGCCATCAGTAAACAACCCAACCAAAGAATCTCTCAGATGGCCCCACACACACAGACAAACAAGTCACCAGAATATAAACTGACAGCAAACAGCAATCCTCACTAGCACTGATGATGTTACCTAGTTAGGGTTGTGAAACGTCTGCAAGAAAACAAGCAAGTTCAGAGAAGATCCCTCAAAAGCATCGACCCCCAACTTTTTTCAGTGCAGCAAAGTACAACATAAAATTACAGCCTCAGTTATTTGCTTAGGAAATACTAAAAACAGACTCTATTAATCAGTAAAACACAACGTCAAGAGTTCATTTTTTCTATATTGAGCACAAAGTCCAGAAGCTGTTTCCAAGTAGAAACAATGTTGAATATGTTCTTTCCTCAATTAAAGCAGTCAACTGTGGCTGTCCAGATATTTAGACGGCCACCTTTCCCTGTTTTTATTTTATCATTTCATCAGAAAGAATCAGCTCCTTCCAGGTCCTGTCTGTACAAGATAATCTTAGGATCTGGCAGATATCCAGTGTGTCCCTTCTCTCCTGGATTTCAGGAGAGGCATTAAGACCTGGGTGTGCCATCTAATGCAGGAAGAAGGTCTGTTGTGAGTGAAGGTTAGAATTCAGCAGGGACATTACTTTGTATATTTGTTATTTTCATACCAATTTTGTTTATATTATGAAGTAGTTTATGAGTTTGTTTTTGAAGGGGATTGCTTTTTATTTTATGCTAATCTTGACTATTAAGTCACCTAAAGCCTTCAGGCATAGGCAGCATATAAATTAACAAAAAAATAATGGTGCTAAGTCCTCAGATTTATGACTGGTCCTCAGACATATGACGCAACGCCCCCATTGGCTAAGACATGCCAGAGCCGGTGGGAGAATTCAGGCAACCCCATTGGCTGAGCAGTTTGACAGCTATGGTATAAATAGCTGTCAAATGCCTAAGCTGCTGTTCTAGTTCTGAAGCTGTTCTGTTAACTGTTAGCTAATAAACCTTGCTCCTTTTACACCTGTCTTGCCTCAGTTACTGCCCACCGTCGCTCTACAGAGCACTGGGGACGAAGGTGGGATTCTGGGCATGAGATGACAGGTAGCTAAGTCACTACGAGCTGGCCGTGTTAGCCAAGGGCCACCTGAGTCACTAGCGGCCATACGTCGCTCAGACAGCTTCACCAAGAACTAGAACCCCGCCCTTGTCAGGATGGCACCACCAACCTTCACTCCCTTCAACCCACTGACCGAGACCTGGAACTCGTATGAAGCCCGTTTCGAATGCTTCCTCGAGGCAAACGATTACACAGGTTTGACCAGCAACCATAAAAGGGCTCATTTTTTGTGGCCCTGAGATGTTTGCCACAGCATTGGCTTTAATGGCCCCTGTTCCTGTCCAGTCAGTTCCCTGGGAAGACTTGAGTGAGAAGCTTAAAAATCACTACGCGCCAACCCCCTCACGCATCGCCCACAGGTTCAACTTCAGGCAAACCCTTCAATCCGAAGGGGAATCTATCAATCAGTACATAGCCACCCTCAAGACTGCAGCCTTGAACTGTGAGTTTAAAGACTTGGAGGATTCCCTATTAGAGCAATTTGTTTGCGGGGTTAAAGACCTGCGCATTCAACGCCATTTGCTTGAAAAAAGCAAATGGCGTTGCTGTCAGCTATTGAAGAGGCACAGGCGTGTGAGTTGTCAAGCAAATCCACCACAGAGATAAGAAAATCGCAAGGCTCCGTCCCTGCCAACAAGCCAGCCACTATTCATTCAGAAGAAGTGGAGCCAGATGAAGAGGACGAAGAGGAGGACAAGGTAAGTCACCTCAGAACAGTGAAGGAAAAAATAAACACCTCAGAAAAAGAGTTTGCCGGCTCCACTTGCCAGGGCTGAGGTGAAAAACACCTCAGGGCCAGCTGTCGTTTCAAAACAGCGGTTTGCCGCAGGTGTGGGAAAAAAGGACATTTGGTGTGTGTCTACAGAGCCAACCTACAGACCTCCCAGGCACCCACCAGCCGACGACCTTTCCTCAAAAATGCGAAGCCAGGTGGGGACTGCTACACCATTGGTCGGGAAGCCAGATTACCTGATGTGGCCACCTGCCAGTTCAAAGCACCCTCTAGCCACAAAATTTACCTCACGATTACCATCGAGGGTGTCCCTTGTCACATGGAGGTTGACACCGGATCATCAAAGTCCCTCATCTCATGGGACACCTTGCAAGAAAAGAGACCTGAAACCCTGCCAGCTGCGACTGCAAGATTACCAGGGGAACCCTATTCCCACACTGGGCCAAATCAAACTCCTAGTGGAGTATAAGACTTTTACTGGCAGCCTGCCCTTAATCATTGCTAGTGGCCATCTCCCCAGCCTGCTGGCCTCAACTGGTTTGGCGCCCTAGGTCTTGGCATTACTGGCATCTGTTCAACCACCTGTGATGACTTCGAAGACGTCCTGGCTGAGTTCGCTGACGTTTTTGACAACGAATTAGGTAAATATAATGGGTCACCCATCTCCCTTAACCTAGACCCCCAAATTGCTCCAATTAGATTAAAACCTAGGAGAGTGCCTTTTGCACTTCGACCTTTAGTAGAAAAAGAACTTGACAAGCTGATAGCGCAAGGCGTTTTGGTGCCAACTGACCATGCCTCCTGGGAGACCCCCATAGTTATACCCATCAAGCCAGATGGGTCTATAAGAATTTGCGCTGACTATAAGTGCACAGTGAATCGGGCCCTCCAGGCCAACCCCTATCCAGTACCTGTGGTGCAGCACCTGCTACACTCTCTCGGGCGGGGGACCATTTTTGCCAAATTAGATATGGCACAAGCCTACCAGCAGCTTCCAGTGGATGCTGCAATGGCAGAGGCTCAGACAATCGTGACCCACCGGGGCGCATTCAAGTGCCAACGTCTCCAGTTTGGCCTCAGCGTCGCCCTGGGAATTTTTCAAGGTCTTATGGAGCGACTCTTGCAAGGTTTGCAAGGAGTCGTTCCATACTTCGACGATGTGCTCATCTCAGCCACCAACCAGGCTGAGCTGAAGCACAAACTGAGGGCAGTACTGCGCCGTTTTCAAACGGCCGGCCTCAAATTAAAGAAACAAAAGTGCAGAATAGGAGTGCCCAGGGTGGAGTTCCTAGGGTACCTCATTGATGCCACTGGCATCCATCCTACACCCTCTAAGGTAGCTGCCATCAAAAACGCTCCAACCCCTTCTAACAAAACCGAATTACAGGCTTTCTTAGGGCTCCTCAATTTCTATAGCATTTTTTTGCCCCACAAGGCTTCTGTTGCAGAGCCTCTGCACAGGCTTCTGGACAAGAAGACCCCTTGGTCCTGGGGCTCCAAGGAAGCTGCTGCTTTTGCAGCTATCAAAACCCTCCTCACCTCCGACGCTGTCCTAGTACAATATACTGACAGCCTCCCCCTGGTCCTAGTTGCTGACACTTCCCCCTTTGGCATTGAGGCTGTTCTCAGCCACACTCTGTCCAATGGTACTGAAGCCCCCATAGCTTTCTATTCGAGGACCTCGTCCTCAACTGAACACAATTATGGCCAAATAGATAAAGAAGCATTGGCTGCACTTGCAGCCATAAAATGCTTCCATGACTATTTATACGGCCGGCATTTTACCCTAGTCACAGACCACAAGCCCCTACTAGGACTGATGGCGGGAATCACAAACCCCTCAAGTCCTCTCTCCACACATGTCTAGATGGATAGAATTCTTAGCTTCATACTCCTACCACCTAACCTACTGCCCTGGCAAGCATCTTGCCCACGCAGATGCTCTCAGCCGCTGCCCACTCCCTATCTCCGTGCTAGACCCCTCACCAACCTTGTCAGTACTCCTCATTGACTCCCTCAACCTACCAGTGACTGCTTCTGACGTCGCTGCCCAATCTGTCAAGGACCCCATCTTGCGCCAAGTCCTTGACTGGGTGCGAGGGGGCTGGCCCATGGGGAAAGTGCCCTTGGAGTTCAAACCCTACCAGGCCAGACAGCATGAGCTGTCAGTCCAGCAAGGGTGCCTCCTATGGGGAAGCAGGGTAGTAGTGCCACCACAGCTACAACACCGGGTCATGGAATGCCTTCACGAAGGACATCCTGGCATCGTCAGAATGAAGGCATTGGGTCACAGCTATGTCTGGTGGCCGAAATTCAATCAGACAGCCACCACATGGGTCACCAAGTGCCAGGCATGCCAACTATCACGCCCAGCCGCCCCAGCAGCCCCTGTGAGAGAGTGGGAAATGCCCAAAAGCCATTGGTCCAGGATTCACGTGGACTTTGCAGGCCCATTCCACGGGCAAACCTTCCTGATCGTGGTGGATGCATATTCAAAATGGGTTGAGATAGAATTAATGACATCCACCACAGCCAGTGCTTTAATCAGAGCAATGCAGAGACTCTTTGCCACCCACAGCCTTCCGGAGGTCCTAGTCTCTGATAATGGGCCGCAACTAACTTCTGCCACTTTCCAAGTCTACCTGGCAGGTCTGGGCATTCGCCATGCCAGGGTCGCACCATTTTGCCCAGCCAACAATGGGCTGGTTGAACACGCCGTGAGATCGGCCAAATAGACCCTATCTAGGTTTTCGAGAGGGGACTGGCCAGAGAAAGTAGCAAGGTACTTTTTGACCCAACACATAACCCTCTGCTCTTCTACCAACAGGAGCCCTGCTGAACTGTTAATGGGCCACTGGCTCTGAACGACCCTTGACCTCCTGCACCCCAGTTACACCCCTGATAAGCCCCCAGGGTCTACCAGCCGCACTTGCAGTTTCCACGTGGGCAACCTCATCTTTGCCCAAAACTATGCAGGCGAACCAAGGTGGCTTCCCGGGACAATAGTTAAGATCTCAGGGCCCTACTCCTACCAGGTAGAACTGCCCAATGGCAGGCTTTGGCAGCACCACATTAACCAACTGCGCGCACGCATCACAGGAGGCGAGGGCAAAACAACAACCCTGCAGGGAGCCAAGGCACATCCAGTCCCTAACTACGAAACTCCAGGCCCTGTCTTAAGCGCACCACCCACAACCAACTTACCTGGTGAACTGGGCCAGCCGTCTGAAGTTGAGTCCAGTGCTGAGGTCCCCAAAGAGTCGCTGGTAGTTCCACAGGCAGCACAGGCACCACCTACTCCTTCGGAGGCCATCCCAGAACTGCGAAGGTCTGCGCGGACCAGGCGGCGCCCTGACTATCTGAACGACTACGCATGCGCTCTCCAGGAGGGAAGGGGTGCTAAGTCCTCAGATTTACGACTGGTCCTCGGACATACGAAGCAACGCCCCCATTTGCTAAGACGCGCCAGAGCCGGCGGGAGAATTCAGGCAACCCCATTTGCTGAGCAGTTTGACAGCTATGGTATTAAATAGCTGTCAAACGCTTAAGTTGCTGTTCTAGTTCTGAAGCTGTTCTGTTAACTGTTAGCTAATAAACCTTGTTCCTTTTATACCTGTCTTGCCTCAGTTACTGCCCACCGTCGCTCTACAGAGCAAATGTGGTGGTTGTGAAGAGGAAAGTGGAAAAAAGCTTTTACATCAAAGGAGAGAAGTATTAAATTAACCCCATGGACATTTCCAGCAGGGTAGCTGAATTTCTAAGGTAAATGAGCACCCTCTCTAATGAAGTTTCTTTGGAAGACTGTCTCTGATCCTTCAAACGCTGTCCAATAAGTAGAAATATGTGGGTTAAATTACCTGTACTCATAATATCAGTTGTCTTCCCAACAAATCAAATGATCAAAGTCTGCTCCAAGCGTTTTCTGTCTCTTGTGCTTCTCTCTTACCCAGATGAAGTTTGGATGGAAATGAGATTTTTCAATCTTTGTATATTTCTCTTTTTTAATTCAAAACTTCAAATTCAATACAAAAAAGCAAAGAAAGGGGAGATTAAGGAGTGCAAGCAACAATAACATTAAAAAAAGCTAAGAATAAAGGAACTTCTGACTTTCTTCTATATAGATAGAAACTATAAATTAATGTCCCTTTGATCTACGATAGAATGAACTACAACAAACACTACTTCTATCATCATCAACATACCTAACCATCAAAACCCAAAGTTAAAACCTTATTTTCAGTTTCAATCAAAAAATCCAAGAGTAATTTTGAATGGGAACAAAACTAGAAAGTGTTATTTCTTTAATCAGTCAATTTTGCCATGTCTGCTAACATCCTTGCATATTTCTTAATACATTTTATTTGAATTAAATATTACATTTAATTCAAATATAATGAATATCTCAGCATTTAGTCATAGTTGAGCTAATCGCATAATCTCTTTCCAAGACAATTGTATTATGAACTTTTTTTTAGGACAATGCACAGCTAAATTATTTCTCAGTATTTGTTTAACAAACCTAACACTTCCTGCTAAATTCAAATCCCCAAGATTGTTTAATCCAATCCTTGCTCCAGAGAAGAGAGGACAGGGCAGGGACTCCTGACTTTCTGCCTGTTCCCCTGACATTAAGTCATAGTGCAAATGTACTCTGACACAAACATATTTTTTTATTCCCTTTTGCCATCTTGTTGCCTCCAGCCCTGTCTGCAAGAATGAGAAGGTCTTAAGTTTCCCAGAGCTATCTTGTGTTAAGTTGTATTTTCCCCTTTATTCTGACACAATTCAAGGGCAGTCTCAACGTGCATAAAATCCACTGAGCATTTCCTTGAAGGATGATGCTAGGAATTGATCCAGGAGATGGAAAATAGCATAGCAAAACAGAGGAGGAGATATATTTTGTGTTGGTAAAATTTTGTGCTGACTTAAGGACTTAATGGCTGTACTTGTGTATGTAGATCAAGGGGCTTGGATCAGGGGTGAAATGCTCCCGGTTCGGACTGGTTCGGCCGATCCGGTAGCGATGGCGGTGGGTGGTTCGGAGAACCAATAGCGATGGCGGTGTGAGGCTCCACCCGGTTGTTGTTACTTCTTGGTTTTAACCAGGAAGTAATGTGTTTTTTACTCTCTGCGCATGTGCAGAAGGTTTTGTGCATGTGCAGAGGGTCTGCACGTGCATGTGATGCCCACTCGCTTCGCTCATGCACGCGGCGCATGCACTTCCAAACCAGTAAGGAAGGTAAGTAGATTTCACCCCGGCTTGGATTCAGGTAGTCCTCAATTTGCAATTATTCATTTAGTGTTACAGTGGTGCTAAAAAAAAGGTTAGTTCATCAATGGGAAAAGGCCTTTAATCTTCCCACCAGCAAGAGCAACTAGCCAATGATTTCCAAAGGGAAATTCTGTGCCCTCCCAAGCTTGCAAGATGCATCTCTCCCAATGGTGGGATTCAAGTAATTTAACAATCAGTTCTCTGCCCTAATGATTTCTTCCAACAACCAATTTGCCAAACTGTTCAGAAAGTTAACAACCGGTTCTCCCAAAGTGGTGAGAACCGGTTGAATCCCACCACTGATCTCTCCCTATTCATTCATAACATTTGCTTCTTCCTGGTAGGTTTCAGCTATGTGGCTCTACCTAGCCGTCCTGGTGGGACTTTACTTCCTTCGTCGATGGTACCGAGAGAGACAGACAGTGGAGAAATTGACAGATAAATATGTCTTCATTACCGGCTGTGATTCTGGCTTTGGGAACCAGCTAGCCAAGCAGTTGGACTCTCAGGGTCTGCGGGTGTTGGCCGCTTGTCTCACGGAGAAGGGAGCACAGCAACTGGAGAGACTCACATCGGACCGGTTGAAAACCACCCTGCTGGATGTCACCAGCACTGAGAGTGTTGCAGCAGCAACCGAATGGGTGAAAACATGTGTAGGGAACAAAGGTAACCAACTCCTTCTATTTATATTCGTACTCTGGCCATACTTACTGTATGTATGTAGATGGAGGGACTTGGGTACAGGTAGACCTCAATCTACAATTGTTCAAAGTTACAGTGGCACTGAAAAAGCAACTTACAATTGGTCCTTGCACTTATGACCATTGCTGCATCCTCACAGTAACGTGATACAAAATCTGGGTGCCTGGCAACTGGAGTCTATTTATGACCGTTGCAGTGTCTCAGAGTCACACGATTGCCATTTGTGACAAGCTTCCAACAAGCAAAAGACAATGGAAGAAGCCGATTCGCTCAACAACTACGTGATTCACTTGACTGCATAAAACATTATAAAATTAGGCAAGACTTGCTTAACAACCACCTTGCTTAGCAATGGAAATTGTGGTCGTACATCAAGGACTGTCTACACTTAATTTCAAATATTAGCTGCTAGGATAAAGTGTTTTATGTCTTTGGCAGCGAGTGAATTTTCCATGAGTATCCAGCATTGTCACAATTAAAATGATAAACAAGGGGAGCTAAAGTGAAGATGGACTCTTCCCTTATTTAATTTTCCTTGAAAAGCAGCTGTTGGGAAATTCTACCTTAATCTAAACAGTTTCCGAGAACGGGAGTAAGCCATTTATCTCACCCGTACAATATTTTCATCCTCCATAATTCTCCAAAGGTGTTTTAGCCAGTGGAGGGTCAACACATACTGTGCTGCTCCACTCACTCACACTCACACATCAGTGGTGTTTATGGATGGTTTTGTCTTCCCCCAGCAGTTCTCTTCACCCAGCTTTAAAACTGTCCCAACCGAAGCCAGCTACAAACAATCCCAGATTAATTCCCCAGACAATGGCCAATTAGTCCATAATACAAACAGCAAGCTGCTCAAACAGTGAGTCCAATAAACAAACATAACCCCCCCCCCAGGCAAAACTTGAAGTACATCCACATTAGCTCACGGGTTAAAGTAATTCAGAGTCTCAGGAAACACAAACGAGCACACAGCCACAACCCACGCACGTTGCTTCCAGCAACGCCTCCCTGTGCCAGCTAAATAGTTCCTGGTGCAGCCCATCAAGAGGTGTGGGGCCTTTTCCCCAGCAGTCTGGTAGACTTCCATTTCTCTGCCCTGCGTGCTCTGAAATCTACCACGGCCAGCAGCTCCTCCCCCTCTTCTTCACTTGCCTGGAAGCTGTCCCCAGCCGAAGCCTGTTCTGCCGACATTTCAGGGTCAGTAATTCCTGATGTGCCAGGAATGATCTCATTCTCCCTTGAGCCAGCCTCTAAGGAAGCGTCGGAGGAGTTGTCCAAAGGAGACATCACACTTGCATCAGATAGACGCACAATGATATTTATAACAATAAAGCCTGCTTCACAGCACTTGTACAAATTTAATGATGCAACATGTAACCTTTGTCATTCCTCCGAAGTTGTCACGGCATAAGTCTCATCACTTCCCTCCCTTTTTGTTTTGGGGAAATGGGCCATTTTGGTTGTGACAATGAATATATTTCATGCAACCCTTAAAGCAGTGGTAATAGCAACAGCAAGAGCACTTAGAATTATATACCACTTCACAGTGCTTTACAGCCCTCTCTAAGCGGTTTACAGAGTCAGCCGATTGCCCCCAACAATCTGGGTCCTCATTTTACCGACCTCGGAAGGATGGAAGGCTGAGTCAACCTTGAGCTTGGTGAGATTCAATCTGCCAAACTGCTGGCAGCTGGTGATCACAAAAGTAGCCTGCAGTACTGCACTCTAGCCACTGCGCCACCGCGGCTCTTATCTAATGCTCCAGTTCTGAACATAAGTGGGGATCTAGAATGACAGGGACATCATGACCATGTATTCTTTCTCCTTACTCAGGGCTTTGGGGCTTGGTAAACAATGCAGGTATAAGTGTACCCATAGCTCACAATGAATGGCTGACAAAGGACGACTTCGCCAAAGTGCTGAATGTCAACTTGCTTGGGCTGATTGACGTGACGTTGCAGATGTTGCCCCTGGTGAGGAGAGCCAGAGGGAGAGTGGTCAATGTAAGCAGTGTGATGGGAAGATTAGCATTGTTTGGAGGAGGGTATTGCCTATCCAAGTATGGTGTGGAAGCCTTCTCAGATGTTTTGAGGTAAGCTTTAACTTTCTCTTTTGATTAGTTGAAGTGCATGGATCTCTTTTCAGCTCCATTTGAAAGACGACATCACGGTTCCAAGTAACACCCCCAACGAAAGAAAACTCCGAGGCTTGGATTTCCTCAAAGTTACTTTTTATTAGAGATGTCATATTGGCACATCTGGGAAAACCCAAATCTGAAAGTTTCCAGGTTTTCCCTACCCAAGTGAAAGTTCAAGTCCCTGCCCAGCACCCTGATGTCCATCACATGGTCCAATCATTCACCGTCCAAACTGAAGAGACCTCCCAGTCATCCGACTCCAGGTGCCAGGGCAATGCGTCCTTGACTCTCTGAGAAAGGAATGTTATTTTGACTACATATTATCTACACTCTATGCAATCCCCCCCTCCCATTTTCCCACAGAAGAAGATGTGGCAGGCCTGAAGGCCCAAACATAAAAGACGGGTTCCCGGTCTGACAGAAGTAGATGCACAGATTCCGATAGTCTGAGCTACAATGATTTCTGTAAAATATGGTTGTGTCTGTTAAGGATTGTCCCAAAGATCTGAACATGTACTTACTTTGCTTGAGATAAAAGTGGTGCTGGAGGAACAATCTTTTGGTAGGCGGGCAATATCAAGTAGCAATAGCACTTAGACTTATACACCACTTCACAGGGCTTTACAGCCCTCTCTAAGTGGTTCATAATAGTAAATAAGAACAATTTAAAAATAAATGGAGGAATAGGGGAAATAGGAATGAACAAGTTGTCTAGGCATAGCTGAGCCCTCAACATTGGAATAGTGTACTGTCCAAATAGTAGTAAATGGGACCAGTAGAAAAATTAGATATGTTTTTACTTTATTTATTTTAAAGCTAATTAAAATGAAATGTGGAAATAAAGGCTATTCGGGCATGCCTTTAGCATTTTTGCCTGTTATATCAAAATTATAATTTAGCACTTGATTTGGGAAACTTCCTGGGACCACAGTTAAGCGTTTCATAGGGCCTTACCTTCTGCATTTTTGCCCTAAATCTTGCTTTTCATGCTGTGGTTTGTTGAATAAGTTATAATTTCACATGCTAAAATCATAAAATATTAATTGTAAACAGAAATAGCTTGGTTCATGGAACATGCTGAGCCAAAAAACAAAATAAGCTATATTATCTGATCAATTAAATGCAAGGAGATAATTTGAATTTTAAGTCTAGATGCTACCACATAGTGGTCATTCTGATTTGTACAATCTGGAGCTATTAGCCCTATTCTTGGAGGTCTTTCTATTTTGGTTGTGCTGGTTGAAAACCAAAATAAATTATGACAAGCTTTAAATGAGGTTCTAGAGATCAAGACCTCCAGGAGGAAAGGAAATATACTTATACAGAGACCATTCTGTTGTGGAAAAGGTTAAACTGAGTACAGGTACCCAATGTACGATCACAATTGAGCCCCAAATTTATGTTGCTAAGTGAGAAATTTGTTAAGTGAATTTTGGCCCATTTTATGACATTTCTTGCCACATTTGTTAAGGGAATCACTGCAGTTGTTAAATTAGTAACACAGTTGTTAAGTGAATCAGATTCCTCATTGACTGCTTGTCAGAAGGTTGTAAAAGGGGATCACACTGCCCTAGGACACTGCAACCGTCATAAATACGAGCCAGTTGCCAAGCATTTGAATTCTGATCATGTGACCATGGGGATGCTACAATGGTCATAAGTGTGTAAAATGGTAATAAGTCACTTTTTTCAGTGCCATTGTACTGTTGTAAGTCGAGGACTACCTGTATTACTCTATTGCATTGATGTCGTTTTTCATTGTATTCTTATTTATGTTGTGCTTGTGGTATCTTGCCCAAAATCTTAACAACTGAGGCAGGTTAGAAATATTGTTACATTAATCAATAAAAGCATTGCATCTTGACAATTGTTGCCAATAGAAACACTAATAGAGCATCTTGCAAATGCTTTCTGATAGAGGCCCTGTTTTTCATTTCCTCAACCAGCTTTGGAGAGGTTCTGAATATGAAATTCCCTGATGTGACAAGACATTTAATATTAAAATATGCTGACAGTGCTGGCTCCCTCAGCTAAGAAACGGAGATAGGCACTGCCCCCTAGATTCTATGACTGAACAAGGGAAACCTTTACCTTTACCTATTATTTATAGCCTGTTTAATCAGTTAAATTAAAAAAACAGAACGGTAAGGTTAACCTTTCTGCTTCCCCATGAAATGTTGATTTCATATTATTTATTTATTTATTTGGCTTTTATCGCACCTTTATTATTGTTTATAAACAAGGCAGTAATCATACCTAATATTCTTCCCTCCTATTTTCTCCACAATAACAACTCTGTGAGGTGGAATAGACTGAGAAAACATGACTGGCCCAAAGCCACCCAGATAGTTTTTCATGTCTAAGGCAGGACTAGAACTCACTTAAGCCAGCATCTTAATCACTAGACCAAAATAGCTTTCTTTCTGAAAGGAGGAGCCTTAATGCCTCTACAACTACTTTTACTCAGGAAAAAAATTGGTAAAGATGCTGCTTCTGTCCTTGTCTCATATTTATAAAATGCTGATAGCTTTGATTAAATTCAATATATTTTTGTTTGTTGCCTTTGAGAAAGGAAGCTGTTTATCAGCTTCAAAATTAATCAATTTCTTTGTTGCCCACTTCTTAGTTAAGGTGGCTTTTAAAGTAGTCGCATCTTTTTTCTAGCTTACACAGAAGTCTGAAAGATGGCAGGCTTGCTTTAATGAGTAGCAGAGAGGGCCTGGCCTTGAGGTGCTTACCATTTTTGTAGTGTTACGATCACCGAAATAATAGGAAAATAGCTGTGGAACTCAATAGTTACTGGAGGAATTGTTTGTTTGCTTATTTATTACATTTATATTTTATGAAATTTACAGTATGTATTGTCCATCTCGCTATCAAGCAGTTCTGGGCATCTTACAACTTCAATGGAATGAATCATTTTCTGGTAGGGTTGAATTTGAAGAGACAAATGTTCAATTAGATTCCCATTTTGTGTCTTCATTTTTTTTTTTGTAAAAAGTTTTTATTGGTTAAAAATATACAATATTATAGTTTACAATATGTTGAATTTTCAATATCTTTATAAAAAGATATTTCAATTATTATTCTCTTTTTTTAAGTTCTCACACAACAGACATTATTATGTTAAATCAAAACAAACAACCAGGTTATATAAAAGTTATATAAACAAAAAAAAGCAAATAACCAAAGTGTTATACAAAGTACAATAAAAAGAGAGAGAAAAAAAAGATGTCAAATAAAAAACATTAAATAATGGATTCCCCTCCTTTCTTCATTTCCTGGTTCTAGCTCTTAAAACCATGGTCTGGCCTCCCCGCTCCTCCAGGGCCGCCACAGCTCCGTCCGCCCCCGCTCCCTGATCATCTAATACTTCCCCCTCTTCGGCTCCTGTATCTTCTCCATCTAGGAAGGATTTATGTTGATCAAAAAAAGCCTTAGCTTCCACTACGTTATTAATTTTCTTCTTACTGTCCTCCCAAAAAATCATCAAGCCCTCCGGAATCAACCATCTAAAACCTACTCCCTTAAGGTACAGCTTGTTTGATAAAAAATAATATTTTCTCCTTAATTCTCGTACCTGTCTGGGAATCTGCTTTAGGATGGTGACCTCCTTGCCCCTGTACACCAGCGCCCCCAGTCTTTGTTTTCTCAATATCTCATCTCTCAGTTCCCTTCTTACAAATTTAATATGAACCTCTCTTGGTAAACTATGTAAAATTGCAAATTGTGAGTTTACTCTATACACCAAATCCACATCCCTTCCAATGGACTCCAAATCTCTTTCTAAAAATTCACCCAACATTTTAACCATCACTTCTCTCAAATTTTCTTGGTCAAGTTGTTCCACGTTTTGAAACCTGAGAAAATAAGACATCTTATCCAATTGTAAAGTTAACATTGCATTTCCTCTCCCTTCTTCCACCCTCTGGAGTGCCCGTACCTCCCCCTCCAGACCCCCCATCTTCTTCTTATTTTGCTCTGCCAGCTGTTGAACATCATTTAAATCTTTTTTCATAAGTGTCATTTCAGATTTAATTTCAGATAATCCTTTTTGCAAATCATCCAACTTGTCCAACTTCTGATCCAATTTCGCCAGTCTTTCCAAAATTTTTTCCATGTCAGCTGCTGTTGATTTATGACCCTTAGCCATCTTGCAGTAATAGAAGATGAAAAATCCCAAAAAGCAAACCTCCAGGAAAGAAAGAGGGATTGACAGTCAATGTAATTTTTCAAATATCCACCAGTGGGCGCTCACAGGAGCAACGAGTCCGGAGTATAGAGTAGGTCAAACAGGAAGCCTTAGAGGAGAATGTTGTCTTCAATCATAAATAAAGAAGCAGGAAGTCGGACCGCCGCCATAGCTCACCACTGGGAAGAGAGGCCACCAGACCTCTCCAACAAATTCTGATACAGCCATCCTCAGAAGAAAAGTCAACAAAGTAAGGGGTTTCCTTCCATTTCTTTCCCCCTACTTCTCAGCCACGGCACCTTTCCAGCTACAAGGGGGGGAACTCCAACCCCCCCCCCCCTCACCTCCAGGATGCCTGCTCAACTCTCCGGTCGATCAGCTCAGTCCGCTGTGCCTTATGGATAAATGCCGGTCCCCTTAGGCGCTGTGGCGCCTCCGCGGCCTCAGAAAAGGCCGCCGATCGCCTCTGGAGCCTCGGGCGCGCCAGCATGCCTCCCGGCCCCTGGATGTGAGGCAGGGGACCCCTGGCGAGCCGCCCTCAAATGGCAAACGCCCCAAAAATTGGGGCGTTTAGCCCAAAGGGCCTCCAGATGGGGGGGATCAGACACTGGGGCCAGAGCTAGCCCGATCAGTGTCCGTCGCCCGCGGGACCGGAACCGGAAGCCCTGTCTTCATTTTATCTCAATGAATCAATGTCCAATCAAAACATCAATAGATCTTTTTTTTTCCACCTCTGCCAGCTAACATTTGTCCCTTCCTGCTATACTCTGAAAGCTGGAAAACCCCAATTCCTTCTCATTTCCTCCCTCCCAATTGGTAGGAAAGCTGCAGCATTAATCTCATACCCAGAAAGGACACCCACTGCCAATGGTACGTTAGCTGGCAAAGGATTCCTAAAGGATGCAGATGCCCTTAGCAGATAAGAATGATAGAGGCTTTCTGTCCTTCTATCTATATAGTGACTATAGAAGATGGCCTTGAAGAATAGAGGAAAGGTCTATTAACCTGGCAACAATCGCATAAATGAGCCCAGACCAAAAAACAAACACAGTGTAGACTCAAAGCTACTTTTACTAAAACAGCTGTAGTAACAGAATCTTGCAAGCCTGAATGTGGTTCCCTTCTTCCCTTCTTCATGTGAATTGGGGTACGAGTTGTTCTCTGAGGTGTTTTTTAAACTCCTATCTTGGTCTGGCTCAAGCATTGTTTACCTGATCATTGGCTTACTAACAGGTCTTCCCTCTGTCTTTCAGAGCTATCCTCTGGGCTCACTACAGTTCATGAATTGCAACAATAGTCTTGAGGTGGCCAGGGCAGCCTGCTGTTTTTATCTCTGCCTACTCAGAGTGATAAAATTGGCCCCAGACCCCCCCACCCCACCCCCCAACCTCCTCTACCAGCTCTGAGGAGGCACTCAGAGGGCCTCTCCTCAGTATTGAACCCCTGCCACACACACCACAGGCTCATTCCCTCCTTTCCTTCTCTGGCATTGGGTTTCTGCAAATACTGCATTCCCTTCACTTTAATAGGAATTAATATTGGGATGAACAGTAGTCATAAGGAAGACTCTGCTAGCATTCACCATTCCTCTAAGGAACAAATCCACAGAGGCACTGGAGAGGTATACCTAACCACTTTTTTCAAAAGCAGCAGATGACCAATGGAACTCTTCCAGATGTTTTTCAATATGAAAAATGCCGGCTGTATTTTGTCACATGATCATTCCAGGAAGCATTAGTGAATGAAAGGAGAAACTGCAAAGAGATTGGTGTTACTATAAAGCTGGATGTCATTCCTTAATTGTTCCGTATATTTTTTAAAAGGACATGCATTTGCTGTCCCGTCTGGGAAAAGTTACTTTTGGACTCTTTTTTTCTTATCCTCACATAGATCTGCCAGA
Source organism: Ptyas mucosa (assembly GCA_012654045.1). Classification (NCBI taxonomy): domain Eukaryota; kingdom Metazoa; phylum Chordata; class Lepidosauria; order Squamata; family Colubridae; genus Ptyas; species Ptyas mucosa. The sequence continues at coordinate 9,940,936 of WNWU01000036.1, forward strand.
CACAAAAAATCTTTTATAGTCTTGGACAGTAGACTGAAATAAATAAGTAAATAAATATCTTACTCTGTCAAACAAATGTATGTTTAAACATACATATGGACACAAAACTGATACCAACATGACATATTTTAACTAAAGAGAAAAAGAAAAAATCTATAGAAATTTTTATCTTAAATTAAGCAATTTTCCAAAGTTTACCAATTTGTTTGAAAGTGCTTTTCCCTTCCCCCTTATTGAAAAAAACTATAGCAGTTGAGCAAGAAAAGATAATTGTGTTGCAGAT
>WNWU01000036.1:9941228-9958569 GCA_012654045.1 Ptyas mucosa
AAAAAAACTATAGCAGTTGAGCAAGAAAAGATAATTGTGTTGCAGATTTATTCTATGTTCTGTAATGAGTCTTTGGCTATTTCTTCATATGCAAAAAATCTACACTTGGAATTTAGCATTCAAAATAGATTTTTGCAGATTTGTATATTCTTCATTCTGCGTCTCCTTATTCTTCCTTTTTATTCTATTCAGGCGTGAAATTTCTCAATTTGGAATGAAGGTCAGCATTATTGAGCCTGGTGCTTTCACTACAGGCATTCTCCAATTTACAATAGAGAGCTTCCAGACTTCATGGAACAAAGCATCCTCTGAAACTAAAGAAGTCTATGGACAACTATACTTTAATAATTGTGAGTTGAAATTTGGGCAACTGGGCTCTAGATTGCATATATATTTGATTGCAGATGGGTGTACCAAAAATGCAGAACCCATAACAGTTCAAAAAACCATGGAGGACTTGAAAAATATCTATTCATAATAAAAGTTTAATAAAGTGTTTATAAAAAAAAAAGAAAAGAAAAATATCTATTCCATAAAACTAGTTAAGAAGCTCTTTATCTGTCTTAAATGAGAAAACAAGATCGTAATGTGAAACTTGATTCCACACTGCTAATTATAAGCATTAACATATGTCAGGTCCAAGCCCAGAGATGACCGGGCAAAATCTGAATTCCATCCTTTATTTGCTTACACCTGATGGACAGAATCTTGCCAATTTAACACTATAAACTTCTAATAACCCCCGGTCTGCAGCCCATTCGGAAGTAGGCCATGTGAGCAGCAGGTGAGTGCGGTATGCATGTAGCTCAACTTGCGTGAGCAGAGAACCACCCCCCCCCCAGGTGGGCCACCATGGCCCGTTCAGAATCAAGCTGCATGAGTGGAGGGCAATTGTGCACACGTGCAAGCTCCATTTGCCCAAGTGTGCGAGCAGCGGGCACTCATGCACAAAGCTCCATTTGTGCAAATGGAGCACACATCTGCTGCTCACACAGAACCATCCTCCCACCCATCGGACTACCAAACTGGAAAGGTTGGGGACCGCTGTTATAATCTACTACCGTGTTTCCCCGAAAATATGATCTACCCCAAAAGTAAGTCCTACCTTGATTTTACACATGTGCCCAATATAAGTCCTCTCCCCCCCAAATAAGCCCTGGTTAAGACCCCACCCACTCTGGGGTGCATGGGCCGGGGCGAGGCGCATGGGAAAAAATCAAGCTAGGGTGAGGATGGGGGGTAGAGCTGCCCTACTACCAGGCCTCGAACACCCCGACACCTGCCTTGCCTTGCCAGCCCACTGTTTTTGTGGCTACTTGTGCGCGCGGTCCCCAACTGCCATTTCGTTGTCAGAGGCCTTCAGGAAAGGCCTCGGCAGCCGAGACATGGGCTCCGGATTGACATGTGCCTTGCCCCCAGCTTCTGTTTCACCTTCAGAGGCAAAATGGAGGCCGGGGGCGACGTGTGCGTCAATCTGGACCTTGTTTCTCGGCTGCAGAGGCCTTTCCGGAAGGCCTCTGATGGCGAAACAAGGCCGGGAGGTAGCACGCACATCAATCTGGAGCCCGTTTCTCGGCTGCAGAGGCCTTTCCTGAAGGCCTCTGACAGCGAAACTGAGGATGGGGGCGACTCGCGCAAGCGGTGACAAGCAGCCACAGAAATGGGCCGGCAGTGGGCTGCTGCTGGGTGGGGCTATCGGTGCCGCTGCTGCAAGGTGAGTCAGTGGAAGACACCCTGAAAATAAGACTGGTGCTTTTTTTGGTAGCAAAAAAAATTATAAGGCCGGGTCTTATTTTCGGGGAAACATGCTAGCTGTATTGTGAGAGATTCTACGGATGGCTATCCTGAACACCTTCTCCCCCCTCCCCACATCCAACTCAAGATGCAGTTTCTTAATCTGACCTGTCTCCAGGAAAGCGCTGTGTTGCCAGAACTCTCCCCCACTACTCTTCCAAGTGCACATTCCATCACAACATGTGTGACAGTAATTTATCGTGGTCTTTTACAACCTAACGTTGTCCCCATCTGTTCAGCCAGAACTCTTTTGAGTAACTGCGGGGGGGAAATGGCACCAAGTCAGGGAATGCTTGGTCAGAGGCTGGCTCTCAAGGAGCAGCTGGTTTCTTGAATTATCAAATGGTTCAAGTGACTAGTAAGTCATTGTAGAATTTACTCTTGTCTTTTTTTTTTCTTCATACAGTTTTGAAGGCCTTAATGGGCCTCACAGAAAACAGCAACAAGAACCTCTTCTTGGTCACTGATTGCATAGAACATGCCCTGACCTCCCGCTACCCTCGTGCTCGCTACAGTGCTGGTTTGGATGCCAAACTCTTCTACCTTCCAGTGTCTTACTTTCCCAGCTGGGTAGCAGACTTCATAGTGACCTACTCTTGGCCAAAACCAGCACAAGCAGTGTCAGGATGAACCCGCAACCATAGCTTCCTATTAAGGGTTTAATATCCTAATACAAGTGGTCCTCGACTTGCAACAGTTCATTTAGTGACCGTTTGAAGTTACAATGGCACTGAAAAGAAGTGACTTATGGCCATTTTCCCACTTAACAGCATCCCCACGGTCACGTGATCAAAATTCAGACACTTGGGAACTGGCTCATATTTATGATGGTTCCCTTTTACAACCTTCTGACAAAGCCAATGGGGAAGCCAGATTCCCTTAACAATCGGTGTTACTAACTTAACAATTGCAGGGATTCGCTTAATAACTGTGGCAGGGAAGGTCGTAAAATGGGGCAAAATTCACTTATCCACTGTCTCGCATAGCAATGGAAATAGAATAGAATAGAGCTGGAAGGGACCTTGGAAGTCTTCTAGTCCAGCTCCCTGCTCTGGCAGGAGACCCTATATCATTTCAGTGTTGGGCTCAATTGAGGTCATAAGTCGAGGACTACCTGTACAATGCAGAATAATCGATATCTAGAAAAAGAGCCAATAATATTTCATCAGCTCTGAACTGTTGGGTCATACATCTTAAGCGGCCTTGCAACACTAATTGACCTAAGTGAGTCTTGTAGAAATAGTAACAAGGTACACTTTGTGCAGCTGTATTGACCTGGCCTAGAAAGGCTTATGAATTCTACAGAATCCTAGCAACAATTTCTAGAAAAGCAATAAACCAGCACACATTTCCGATGACATTTTTTGATCAGGGCTTTTGTTTGTAAAAATGAATTGAAAAATAATTTTCTGGAATAAAACTATATTTGAAATGATGAAACTGAATTGCGCTTTGCATAATATGTTTTAATCCTACCTAGTAGGAATGGCAGCAGAACGCCCGTACTGTATGGGATAAAAATTGGATTTCATCTTGCAATCTTTTTCAAACAACATTGTCCAACAAAGCTGGATCCAACAACCATCATCTTCTGTCCATTGGGTGGGTTGATAGGATGCACTGTGTTCTGCCCCAGCTACGGACCCCAAAGAACGCAGCATGCACAAAGTACATTCAAACCTTAATTTACTGAATAGACGAGTCTTTTACAACAACGGCTGTTAATTAATTGCATTAACAGCCACCAAGAATTCAAAGAATAATAACTGAAAACTTACTATGGTTGGCAGAATGCCCAGAAGCAATTTGCAGGAAGATGATAAGATAAGCAAGATAAGACACGAAGGTATGTGAACTAAGTTGTTCCCTGCAAATTGCTTCAGTCGGCGTTCCTCCTTAAATAGGCTAAGGTAGTGGCCAATTAGCCCCAAGCCTTACTCTCGAAGAGACCTCCTCCTGAGGAGCCACTCCTGCCTTTTGGCAGCTCTGTGCGCCCGTGCATCGAGAAGAGGCTCCTCCTCTTCATCCTCTTCACTTAAAGGAGCTTCTGGAGGTTCTGAAGGCCCTGGCTGAATCCCTGCCTCTGGCACCACATCTTCTCCAGCCTCCTCACTGTCCGACTTGAGCGCCAGCTGCACAGGCTGCTGGCGCAGCACCACACCAGCCTCCTCGCTGTCCAAATCGGCCACTAGCTGCACAGGCTGCGTACGGGCCACAACACAGTGTCTCATTCATCTAGAAGACTCCAGTTGGAAAAGGTTGAACTAGAGAGCTGATGATGGATTAATTTACACATAGGAGAATGGCATAAGAACATTAGATGAGATCAGTACAGGCATAAATGCTTTTACAGCAAGAAGCCCAACCAATAAAAATGTTTTACAGTCCAAGTTTAAATACAAATAGTCCTCAACTTACAACCTTGGTTGGGACTGGAACTTCCATTACTAAGGGATGCATCATCATTTGAGTCACATGACTGCACCCAATTTTACAACCTTTTTGCAGCAATCATTAAGCAAATCCAACTTCTCCCATTGACTTTGCTTGTCGGAAGGCAGCTGGGAAGGCTGCACATGTCAATCACATGGCCCCGGGATGCATACATGCCAGTGGCCAAGTGCCCAAATCACTATCACATTGCCATGGGGAACACTACAATGGTCATAAATGTGAGAAGCCATCCAATCATTTTTTTTAGCTCATCATAATTTCAAACAGTTGCTAAATGAATGTAGCTTTCTTAAGAACACCCTGGAACACTTTGGCATGTGGCAATACTTTGGAAGACGGTGCTGTTCCTCCCCTGTTTGATGTGGAAAGCCCCAATTAGGAAAGCAGCAATAATGGGGTTTTAATTTGGGGGTTTAACTCATGTAGGAATTACATTTTTATCACTGTAAGATGCTTAAGACTCTTGCAAAAGTAGGCAGTATACAAATGGCTATAAACATATTACTGTTAGAAGCCATCTTGTATTATGTACTGGTAGTGATCCAATGTGTTATTTGCACAACACACAAGATATACTACTGTTGCCTAGTTTAGCATGTTTTACAAATTAACCCTAGGTTTTGTTTCAGTCTAATCTGCCTGATACGTTTTCTATTTAAAGCATTAGTATAAAACTCTTCATTATAGTCCACAAGTTTAAGTCATAAAAGAACCCTTTCATACTTGAGTCCCAACGTAAATGCTTAAACAGCACTATTTACATCATGATCCATGGCCCGTGAATGGGAGAAGGGGGGAACAAATGATGTGCGTGATAACATAATTGCATGAGTACTGATTGCTGTACTTGTGCCATATATTGGGAAACAAATATCCTAAGAAATTTGCATAAGATACATGCACGATTAATGCCCTTGTACTCATGCCATTCTTTTTTGCAACAACACAGTTTGCTGTGGAGGCTCCTGTGAAAAAGAGGCAATGATACTGGCTTTCATATAATTTGTTTAAAAGTGTTCTTACTAATCTTATGCTAGTTTGCTTCCATATCTAGTAGTTTTTATTCATTTAACATCATTTATTGCATGGGGCAGGATGGTGAAACATTGCATTAGATTAATTTGATTTAATGTTTGTTGGGACATGCAACAGCTACAGAGGATATTATATGGTTTCAGTAGAATTGGCTTTATCAAGATTGTTGATAAATGTTGAGGTTATGCTTATAATTAGAGTTCTGCCATCAGGGGTGTCAAATCCGCGGCCCACGCACCAGATGCATCACAAACTGGCCACGCCCACACCCAGTTTAGCGGAGGTGGGGGAAGTTGCAATATGTCACGTGACGACGCTGTGATGACACACGTTTGACACCCCTGTGCTATTTTTTTAAGTTCCTAAATGTGTTTTTGAAGCTCTCATGTAACATCATTAAGAATTTTTTTTTTATTATGATGTCAATATGTTTGGATCAGTAATCAATTGTTAACTAAATATTTTAGGTACAGATTAGGCAAAACAAAGCATGGGTGATGATGGATTTATTTCAAGTCTGTTGTTGAGGTCATATTGGTACAGATACATCCAGAAATGCACCAAGTCTCAATGACAGAAAGCACAGCAAATAAAAACAGTCTGTAACATATACCAGAAAAAAAAATTCCCAGAAGGCTGGTCAGTTTAATCAGATATCAGAGAGGTTTTTTTTAGTTTAGTTTTTATTATATTTATATACCGCCCTTCTCCCGAAGGACTCAGGGCGGTGAACAGCCATGATAAAACAGCATACAAGTCAAAATTTTAAAAACATATTAAAACAATTCAATCCTTGGCCAAAATTAAAACTTACAATTAAAACCATTTTAAACCACTTTCAAAACCCAATTTAAAATCATTTATCCCATCAGACCAGCTTGCTGAAATAATAGAGTCTTCAGAGCACGAAAGACGGCACGGAGGTCGGGGATCCTTCATATGACCGGGGGGCAAGTCATTCCATAGGGCAGGAGCCCCCACAGAGAAGGCTCATCCCCTGGGGGTCGCCAGTCGACATTGTTTGGCCGACGGCACCCTGAGGAGGCCCTCTCTGTGGGAGCGTGTCGGTCGGTGGGAGGAAAATGGTGGCAGAATGCGGTCCTGTAAGTAACCAGGTCCTAAGCCATGGAGCGCTGTAAAGGTGGTAACCAACACCTTGAAGCGCACCCGGAAGACCACCGGGAGCCAGTGCAGCTCGTGCAAGAGGGGTGTTACATGGGAGCGACGAGCAAGAGAGACAGAGAATGGAGGTAAAAGACATGTGCAAATTACAAAAGTCAAACCTACCAATTACACAGTTCCAAAGCTAACCCCATTGCTTCAAGACCTTTGGAGAGTTGCTTTTTTAATGCCACCGTGGCAGTGTGATTTAAATCACCTGTTCCAGGGCTTCAATAGGTCAATTTGACACAGATGTGAAAATCTCCTTGGTGCCTGCATTCATACAGTGTGCTGTAAAGCCAAAGGCTAGTTAAGAGCCGCAGTACCCTGTGATTTGCATGAAGCCCTCAGTTGAATGTTGAAGTAGTAATGAAACAAAAGACGGCTTTGCAGGAGTTGGCATTGCAATGCACAGGTAGTTCTTGATTTATGATGGACCTCTCAAAATTGATTTGCAATCCAGTCTTGAATTTCTAATGTTGCCCCTCCCCTGCAATCACATGACTACATTTTGTGTGTTGGGCAACCGGTTTGCATTTACAGCCACTTGCGGTGTCCTGAGGTACATATGGTTTTGCTAGCAAGTGGCATTTAATTCCACTTTCTTGTAAAAACTGAGCCCTAGCCGCCAAAAATGTTCTATAGGTAGTCCTCGACTTACAATAATTTCTTTAGTGACCATTCAAAGTTACAAGGCCACAGAAAAAGTGATTTATGACCAGTTTTCACACTTATGACCATTGCATCATCCTCATAGTTACATGATCAAAATCCAGACGCTTGGCAACTGGCAGGCTTTTATAAACAATTTTACTGGCCTGAGATCATATGATCATCTTTATAACTTTTCCAGCAAGCTTCCAACAAGCAAAGTCAAAGGGGCAAACCAGGTTCATTTACCAACCACATGATTCACTAAAAACTGACAAAAAAAGGTTGTAAAACGGGGTGCAACTCACTTAACTGCCTCACTTAGCAATGCAAATGTTGTGCTCAGTTGTGGTCATAAGTGGAAGATTACCTGTAAAAATCACACCAATCAGAGGTTTGTTTAGAAACAAAACAGATTCCGCCGCCCCCCGCCCCCCAACTCTTTGTTTAAGGTAGTCTAAATGTAGAAATGAGTCCTTCCTACCCCAGTCATCTCTAGAGAAACCTTTTTTTAAAAAAAACTTTTAAAAGAATGAATATCTCTTGACACTCATTAATAGGTGAGCTGAGCCTCTTTGCTGCATGTATACGATGGCTGTCCAACCCTTTGATTTGCCTGAGTTGCTCTGAGTGAAGAGGAATTGTCTTGGCTGCATATAAAGTAGTATATAATATAGTCTATGTATATGTCCAGCTCATGAAAGCTATGGGTTGGACATAACCTGATCTACAACAACAATACAGGTAGTCCTCGAGTTATGACCACAATGGAACCTAACCATTAAGGTCAGAAGTCGGGACAAGCATTAAATGAAGTATCTCATGTAACAACCAGACATCCCTGCTCTCTCCAACGCAATCGTTAAATGAATGTATGGGATGTTAAGTGAGCCTGGGATGCCTCAGGGATGGGGGAAGATTTTGGGAGACCTAGCGCAGGCACAAATCCACCTGCCTCATGACCCACAAGGCTTCCCTCACCCCCTGAGGTACCCCATGTTCCACTTCCTGCCCCTTGGGGTCCCAATGCTGCTCCTCACCTCCATTAATGTTTACCTTTAGACCACCTTCTGGAAGCTCTATGGCATTGGGAATGAGACCAAGCTTCTCCGTCCCCTCTATGTCCCTAGTCCACATGGCTGCGGCCCAGAAGAAAGTGCCATTTTCAGACTGGCCATAATGAATTGTGGGCCCTTCAAAATGATTCTTGTTTTCAGAAGGGAAAGAAAAACGCTACACACAGGCCCACCATACAGCTTGTACGGTCTTGCCCGCCAGAAACAATGGGGAAGGAAAATGCTGGGCCCACCTGCCTTTGCTGGTTCTGCTGCTCCCCTTCCTCTTGCCTTTCTAATTTTGTGGCTTGAGGAAGCATCGGTCTTTGCTGGAATGAGTCCCCTTCAATGGAAGAAACTTCTCTCTCTCTCTGTGTTATCTGGCCAGCTACAATCTAGGAACAGCAGAGACAAATAGTAGTAAAATGTCATTGCTGCTTCTCGAGTCTTCCCCGCATGACATCCCAGATCCTTGCAGTCAAATCCCGCTCTACATTGCCCCATTGCTGGATTCCAGTAACTATTCTCACATGTTAAATGAATGAAACACAACTGTTGTGTTCAAGCAACGCCTGCTCCCAAAGAAAGTGATAAGGCTGGGCAATGTCCAAGGATGAGAGGCCCAAAGAGAAAACATCTAAAAGTAAAATGAAGGTGTCCCCCCCCACACACACACACACATACACACAAATGGGGTTTCTCGGGCTGTATCAGTTCTTACACTTACAGTAGGTCTGAACAAGCATACCTGCTACTCACTACAGTGACCAAAAAATAAAAGCTTTATATTCATTAAAGAGCAGTATATATGTTTTAAAAATTAACTGCCAAAAACAAGGAAAGAAACATGGTTAATGGGTAAGATTTACAGAATAAACTCAAGAAGGGCAGGCAGCTGATTTGGGTCTATCCCAGGGGTGGATTCTATTTACCTTTACTACCGGTTCACAACGGGATCCCGCCCATGTGCAAATCACCTGTGATGACATCCAGGGCGGTGGGCGGAGCCTCCTGCCGGTTATACTACCGATTCTTGCGAACCGGTCCGAACCGGAAGCCACTGGTCTAGCCCACACATAGGCCATGCTAGCAGAGCCAGGTTCCAGACTCTCCAGAATGGAAAAGTTGTTCAGACAAGAACTGAGCTCAGTCAACCCAGACAACGTGAGTTATCTAGGGCAGTGATCCCCAACCTTTTGGGCACCAGGGACTGGTTCCATGGAGAGCTTTTTTTCCCCGTGGTTTTGCATGCGGCCTGCATCCTGCAGATGGGGCTTTGCTCCTTTGCACGGCCCTGTTTCTGGCATGCTGCAGTCCACAGACCAGGAGTTGGGGACTCCTGATCTAGGGAGAAAGCCTCGTAAAACTATGAAGGTGTCATTGTATCTTCGGAGCCAACTGATTGTTGCTGCTCATAAAGTGGTCTCTCTTCAAAGCTATTGGACCTGTCAGCCCAGGTTCCGCCCTGTATGATCAACAGCCAGCGAGTTGGCCAAGAGTTGTCATCCCAGAGGACTCAACTTAAACAATCTACAGCTTTACTATTACTATATACCTAATATCCAAAGATCTATCCAGAACCATTGGAAAGAAAGCTGTGGGTGTTTAGCATGGATGGCCCCAAAGCAGGGTTGGGGTTCAGTTACCTTTGCTACCGGTTCCCTTGCACGCACACCACTTCTGCACATGCACAGTTCGTATTTGATGACGTCCAGGCAGGTGGGCGGAGCCTCCCGCCGCCACTGCTACCAGTTCGCCCAAACTAGGGCGAACCGGTAGCAACCCACCACTGCCCCAAAGGTTGTGCTTGTTCCAACCTTAACCCTTTTAAGTACATAATCAAATAGAAATGGAAAGTAGGACACCAGGTGATCTCTTCTTTTTATCCTACACAATGAAGGAAGAAATTTGGTAGATAGGGATGAAGTCAACACTTGTTTGCATGCACTGGAATATTTATGTTTTATTGGACATCTCTACGTATTCTTTGGGATCTTCCCCTTTTCTTGCTATTAAAAGCCACTTGTCACAAGTTTCTCTCCCCTTTGAACCCACCTGAATAAGCTGACTTGCAGAGATACATTTTGCATTCATATTAATGTTTGTACAAAATGTACACAGTAGTGGCCAAAATTGTGGAAACCTTTTGGGAAAAGTGTACAGTATTTTTGAGGTTTGATGACTAATAACACCACTTTTTTTTTTTGAGTAAGTACCATAAAATTATATATCCTCTGTCCAGGTAACATGGGTTTTAGCCTAGTTTAGTCTTTTCAACCTTTGTTTGAGAGATAAAAGTGGCTTTTTTTGTGGAATTCTAGATTTTAGGCCAAATTCCTGCAGTCTGTCCCGAACAGTCCTTGCACTCAACTTCACATTGCATTGTGCCATTTTATCTTGTATACACCAGTGGTGGGTTCCTCCCGGTTCCGCCTGGTTCCGCCGAGCCGGTAGCAGTGACAATATAACGTCACCAAACCGGTTCTGCCCACCCCATGTTATTCTTACCTTTTATTTGGCCCCACCCCCAATCTATTGCTGCCTCCTGAGTCCCCACTGATCGGCTAGAAGAAAAAAAACTGTTTAAACTCTTGCCGCCGGGCTTCAAAGGGCCGCCCTACAGCTGATCAGTGGTAAAAGGCAGTTTGGTGGTAGACCGGTGCCCCCAAAAACAAATGAGTAGACCAGTGCTTGCAAAAATAAATGAGTAGACCGGTCAACTGCAAGCAGTTAAAAGCCTGGTAGACCAGTACCTCTGCTAAATCCTAAAGAATTGTCACATGACCATCAAGCCACACCCACAAAATAAGCCACAGCCACAGAACCGGTAGTAAAGAAATTTAGAACCCACCCCTGGTATACACCCAGATTATTTTGTTCTGTCACGTAGGCACAGTCTCTTAATTCTTCTATCATCACTTACGTTGTGCACCTTTTCCTGCTTTTACCAGTGTGGTTTTGTAGTGACTGAGTCTCCTTATACCTCTTCAAAAACTTAGAAATACCACCTTTGGTTAAATTTCCACCAATTTTTCTTCTAATTTCTTTATAACTGTAGCCTTGTTCACATAATAATACTATTTTACATTGCTTTCTGGGTGACCAGTCAACTCTATGCACCATTACTTAATTTTATTACGTTTTACAAGCTCACTAAATGAAAGAACACAAAAAACCCAAACCAACTTGATAGAGATCACATAACACACTGACAAATGTGCTCCTCTCAGCCTCAATACATCACATCAATAACTGAATCCTACTGTGATCTGATTGGCTCATTGCCAAAACAAGATGACACCTGATTGGCTCACTAAACACTCATGCTCATTGGCTACAACCAGATGAAGGAAAGCTACCTGATTTCAACCTAAGCAAGTTGTGCTTCCTTTTTCTGGTTATTTGGCTATAACTTTTCATACAATACAGATAATTGAACAAACTTTGTTGCATTACATTCTTGATTAAATTATCTTTCCAATGATATATAATGTTATGGTACTGCTCCAAAAAAAAGCGGTATTGTTTTGTTATATTTTACTATATTAACTTATTTGATTGTTTTTGTTAGTTTTAATTGTTTGTTTGTTTGTTTATTTATTTATTTATTTATTTATTTATTTAGATTTATATACCGCCCTTCTCCCCGAGGGGACTCAGGGCGGTGAACAGCCAAAAATAAAAAACATACATACAAAATTTAAAAGCCAAATAAAACCAAATTAAACAATGGCCCTGACTATTAAAAGCCCAATTAAAAATATTAAAACCCCAAATATTAAAATATTTAAATTTTAAAATTTTTAAATTATTTTTACCAAAAAAGGGGAGAAATTAGGCCAGGCCTGCCTGATGGAACAGAAAAGTTTTTAGCTCACGGCAGAAGGCGCGATGTGGTCTTTAATTCTGCAAGCCAACTTGAGTCGCCATGGGCAAATAGGCAGCAATATAAATTCAATAAATAAATATGTAAATAAATAAACAGCATATGTTTAAACGTTAATTAAAATTTGGTGCTCTTTTATAGCTGATTTCCTTTGGCGTCTTTTATAGAAGAAAGATTTATAGGCATACCAAGCTGGCTTCCCAGATCAAAGACAGTGTTAGTCATGTAGTTCTTCATTGATTTCATTAAAGTGCTAGTAGCTAAAAAATTGGGCAATGAAGATAAACGCAATGTTCTAAGACGAAGCAACCAATGATCTTGAGATAAATCTGATCTGATGAAATATTATCTTATGTTCTACTCTGGAGCAGGATAGGTTACTTTATTTCACCTGTACCTGGATTTAAGGACATCTAGTTTCTCCATTCTCTCTCATTCTCCCAAGCAGGGTTCAGCTATGTGGCTGTTTCTGGCTGCCCTGGTGGGCCTTTGGCTCCTTTATCGATGGTACCTGGAAAGACAAATGGTGGAGAACCTGACAGAGAAATACGTCTTCATCACAGGCTGTGATTCTGGTTTTGGGAAACAGCTGGCCAGGCAGCTGGATGCTCGGGGTCTGCAGGTGTTGGCCTCTTGTCTCACTCCAGAAGGGGCAGAACAGCTGGAAAAGGTCACATCGGACCGGTTAAAGACCATTCTGCTGGATGTCACCAACACTCAGAATGTTGCAGCAACAACTGAGTGGGTGAAAACCTGCGTGGGGAACAAAGGTGATGGACTCTGTTTATTACCCTATGTGATATTTTTGGCAGGAAGTGTGGAAAAAACCGGCTTGTTTCAAGCCATCGGGTTTTCCCTCTCTAGGAGACATAATACATTTTCTCATTATGTATTGTTGATTTCATTAATTAGCCAGATGCATATTTAAACCAAACTGTTGATTTATTAATTGTGTACTGGTTTAGTTTGTTTCTTAAATAGAGATTATACATACAGGGTATTTTTTCCTTAATCATTTGGGCAATAAGAAGAGACATAGAAATAAGAAGTCTCTCATGAAGGAAATATCCTTGCGTTTGTGTGGGTTTGGCACACAGAGACAAAAAAAAAATCTCTTGAGGGATGCAAATTCTTTCTAACGCTTCTCAGATATTTATAGGATATAGAACCGTGATGGCGAACCTATGGCACGCGTGCCACAGGTGGCACGCTGAGCCATATCGGTGGGCACGCAAGCGTTGCCCTAGCTCATGCCATGCATGCCGGTGCACATGCACAAGCCAGCCAGTTGATTTTCGGGCCTTCTGGGCCCACCGGAAGTCAGGAAACGGGTCATTTCCGGCCTCTGGAGGGCCTCCAGGAGGGTGGGGAAGGCTGAAGAAAGCCTCTGGAGCCTGGGGAGGGCAAAAAATGGGCCTACGGGCCCACTGTGCCATCGCGTGCCAAAAGCGGGGGGAGTGCAGGGGGGTCATGCGCACATGCGCGGAGGGCAGGGCACATTGAATCATGGGTGTGGGCACATGTGCGCGCGACCCCCGCTTTGGCACGCGATGGCAAAAAGGTTAGCCATCACTGATATAGAATGTGCTACTTAAGCGCTTAGGATTTAAGACAAGATATACAGAATCCATAGACAACAGAATTCATAGACAACAGAGTTCATAAACTCACATTCAAAATCAGCTAAGCGGTATACTGATTAATATAGTATATACCGTATATACTCGAGTATAAGCCGACCTGAATATAAGCCGAGACCCCCAATTTTACCACAAAAACTGGGAAAACTTATTGACTCGAGTATAAGCCGGGGGTGGGAAATGCAAATCAACTTATGGTAATTAACCTATACTGATGCTGAAAGGGGCTGTTTTTTCTATTTTTGCAGACAGGGGTCTACTCATTTGTTTTCTTTTAAAAAGGCTTTTTTTTTCGTGACTCGAATATAAGCTGAGGGGGGCTTTTTCAGCCTGAAAAACGTGCTGAAAAACTCGGCTTATATTCGAGTATATACGGTAATATGGGGGACTGATAATGAGCAAATTCTGTCTCCAACTAATCCAGCAAGGGGAACAGAGGTGGTGGCAGTGAATCAACACAGAGAGCAATTCTCAACTCATGCCTGGCAGCAGCTGGACGTAACTCAAGTAGGCAATAGACAGCAACCGTGCTAAAGAAGTTTTCCAGAATGGGGCAGTTGTGATTGGCATGTCCATAGTAATAACAATCATCCCTACACACCCTGGTGCTTCAAACCCTCAAGGAGGGTTTGTACACCTCAAGGAGGAGGTGTACAACTCAAAGAGAAGCTAAATGTACACCTCAAGGAGGAGCTAAATCACCGCAATGCCTTGCATAAACAATCAAAAAAGTGCAGCTGCATGAGACAGACCCTGCCTTCAGCTTCTCAGAGGGCATAAATACAATGGAACAATAAAAAGTATAGCCACATGAAAAATCAGCAGAATCCATGCAAATTCTGAAGGGCACGCATTTGTGAAAATGCAGATGCCTCCCTACCATAGGAGAAACTCAAGGTTGAGGGAGTTGAGAAACGTGTGTCATGATGACCTCATTTAAAATGATCGCTCTTCCTAAATTGATTGTTTTATTCCAACTTGCACATTAACATACTGGCAAGACTCAAAAGATGGAATCTTCACAAGACACATTATATATTTATATGATGGAAGAGAGGAAAAGTAAAAAAAAGTTTTTAAAAAGCATTGCTTACTTGTTTTTAATAGCTGGCTTAGTAAATTTTGGAAATAAAGGAGCTAGAGGACAGATTGAATCTCTTTTGCGCCCCCATGCAATGATTTACATTAAAAGGTTGTATGCTCCCATAGAATAATTTATAATGAAAAGGTCCAATACATATTAATTAAAATAACATGTGATTTGATCATGATATTACATGAAACAAACCATAAAAGGAAAAGAATAGAAACAGCAAGTTATAAAGTGGATCAAACTTGTATCTCCTATTTTTAATTTATCTCATGAAATATGGACTTAAGGATTTAAGTTAAGGATGACTTGGCAAGGTAGCAAGAGCACTTAGCACTTATATACTGCTTCACAGTGCTTTACAGCCCTTCTAAGCAGTTTACAGAATCAGTATATTGCCTCCAACAGCCTGGCTCCTCATTTTACTGACCTCAGAAGGATGGAGGTCAACCTTGAACCGGTGAGGATTGAATCCCTGCCAGTCAGCAGTGTTAGCATGCAACACTGCATTCTAACCACTGCGCCACAACGGCTCAGTGTATGCAGAGTAGCACCTGAAGGCAGAACAAGAAGCAAGAAGGCAGTCTACTTACGAGACCGCCTTCTGCCACCGATAGCCTCCCACCGGCCAATACGCTCTCACAGAGAGGGACTCCTCAGGGTGCCGTCAACCAAACTATGTCGACTGGCGACTCCCAGGGGGAGAGCCTTCTCTGTGCGGGCACCTGCCCTCTGGAATGAATTGCCCCCAGAGATACGTATGATCCCCAACTTACGTACCTTTCACCGTGCCCTTAAGACTTTACTGTTTCAACAGGCTGGGCTGGCTTAAATATGAATTTTAATAGGTGTCTTAGTTTTTTAGTTTTTAATATAAGGGCCAAATTATTTAATATGTTTTAAACTGTTTTTAAATTTTATGGAGATATGTTGTTTTATTGTGGCTGTGCAACGCCCTGAGTCCCTCGGGAGAAGGGTGGTATAAAAATTTAAATAATAAATAAATAAATGGATGGAAAGCAATCAAGGAGAAAACCAACCAATAAGGAGAAATTTCCTGTATGTTAGAACATTTAATCAGTGAAGTGGCTTGCCTTCAGAAGTTGTGGTTGTACCATCACTGGAGGTTTCTAAGAAGCGATTCAACAACAGTTTGTCTGAAATGGTATAGGGCAGTGATGGCTAACCTTTTTGCCATCGCGTGCCAAAAGCGTGGGGAGCGCGGTGGGGACACACACACATGTGCCCACATCCATAATTCTATGCGCCCTGCCCCTCCTTGTGCTCCCCCTGCTTTTGGCACGTGATGGCACGGTGGGCCTGGTAGGCCCCTTTTTTGCTCTCCCCAGGCTCCAGAGCCTTTCTAGGAGCCTGGGGAGGGCAAAAACGGCCTTTCCCACCCCCCCAGAGGCCTTCTGAAGGTCGGAAACAGTGTGTTTCCTGGCTTCTGGTGGGCCCAGAAGGCCCGAAAATCAGTTGGCTGGCGCACGCATGCGTCCCGGAGCTATGCTCGCATGCCCACCAATATGGCTCCGCGTGCCACCTGTGGCACCCGTGCCATAGGTTCGCCATCACGGGTATAGGGTCTCACTCTTGAGCAGGGGGTTGAACTAGAAGGCCTCCAGAGTCCCTTCCAACTCTGTTATTCTTTTAAGCAAATCGCATGAAAACAGGAAACAGACATTCTAAAGCCAAATGGCCATGATTTGGGACTGGTAGTCAAAAAGTGCTAACCAGTGGTGGGATTCAAATAATTTAACAACCGGTTCTCTGCCCTAATAACCAGATGGGTAGGCATGACTGGGTGGTCATGTGACTGGGTGGGCGTGGCCAACTTGACATCACTCATGTCAAGGAGCGCTTTGCCTCGCCCAGCCTCTCATGACCGTGGGGATGTTGCAACGGTCGTAAGTGTGAAAAATGGTCATAAGTCACTTTTTTCAGTGCCATTGTAACCTTGAATGGCCACTAAATGGTTACTGTTGTAAGTCAAGGATTATCTGTACAAAAATACAAAAAACTTCTTTGCTTGCAAAATCTGCCTTAAATACCAATCATTAGATTAGAAATACCTGCAAGCCAGAGTTATAAATCAGATAGGGTGCCAGAGTACCTTGCTTCGCTTGCTGTAATCCCTGCAATCCATTGCATCAGCAAGCAACTGAATCTCCCTGTCTGCAATCAAGCTCATTGGTGAACAGCTCTAACTGCCTGCCTGCCTGCCTGCCTGTCTTGTTGGGTAAATAGTTAATTGGGATTTTTTTAGTTGTTCTTTTTTTAGACCTGGCCATTTAAAGTTTAGGAAGTTTTAAATTTAGCTGCTTTTATATAAAAATAAAAATAAAATAAAATAATATTTGTGCAGCTTTCTGAGATTTTGTGTGTTTCTGTAGTGTTTCACTCTAACAACACAAACACACAAAATCTCACAAAGCTATATGTGGAATTTTTTGTGTGTGAAGTGTGAAAGTTGGTTTTTTGGACTTTTTGTGGCTGTGTGAGGTTCCTGCTTGTTGCAGGGGCCATTTTGGGTCTAGCACAGCTGCTTTTACATTGTGGGTGAGCCAGTTGTGTT
>WNWU01000036.1:9962429-9987668 GCA_012654045.1 Ptyas mucosa
TATATAGTATATAGTATATAGTATATAGTATATAGTATATAGTATATAGTATATAGTATATAGTATATAGTATATAGTATATAGTATATATTAATAAATATATAAAAATAAAAAATTATTAGCATCTTAAACAGTAGTATTAGTCTTTAATAATCCCATAAATTATTATGATAATATCATAATTTAATTCAAATAAAGCAGGGGTGTCAAACTCACATTGTCATGTCGTCATTTGACTTTTTGGGACTTTTTCCCCCTTTGCTAAACTGGGCGTGGCCAGCACATGATGCATCTGGCCCGCAGGCGGTGAATTTGATACCTCTGAAATAAGATATAAGTATATATTCTGGGTAGGGTAGCTTTGTTATAAAATGTTATTCTTCTCTCTTTTTCCTATCTTTTAAGAAGGCAATACATCCTTCCTTTGATATTTAAACAAAAATGCCTATGCTACACCATCCACAAATCTTTCATAAAAGTATACAGTGGCATTATTATGCAAAACCTTTGCAGTATACTGCACTGTATCTTTAAGTCTAATAATTCAGATTTCCAAAGCAAGTTCTCTATGCTTTTTCTTTTCTCCCTGTCCAAAATCAGGAAATAAAATTATTGGACTAAAATTAATGCCATGGAAACATACCAGAGGTGGGTTTCAGCAGGTTCTGACCAGTTCTGGAGAACCAGTAACGGAAATTTTGAGTAGTTCGGAGAACCAGTAATAAAAATTCTGAGTGGCCCCACCTCCGTCTATTCTCTGCCTCCCAAGTCCCAGCTGATTGGGAGGAAATGGGGATTTTGCAGTATCCTTTCCCTGGATTGGGGAGGGAATGGAGATTTCACAGTATCCTTCCCCTGCCACGCCCACCAAGCCATGCCATGCCCACCAAGCCACACCCACAGAACTGGTAGTAAAAAATTTTGAAACCCACCACTGAAACATACCATACCATAATTTACCATAATTATTTCTGGTTTTGGTTAGCAAATTCAATTCAGCATGAATTGCTACCCTATGTATTCTTCTGGCCCTGAAAGCAAACAACAAGGGGTCAAGAGTCTTGGGCTGAGCCCTAACTGTTTTCCTTAGGCCTGAAGCAACAGTTGACACATTTCAGGTATTGTTCTGACAAACCAGCTTGGAGGGATGCTGCCAGAGTAAAACATTCCTAGGAGGCCTTAAGGCTTTCCTTCATATTTCACAGGGCCCCAATTATTTATTGACTATTTATTTATTAGATTTTTATCCTGCCTTTATTACTTTAGGGAGGGCACGATGGCTCAGTGGTTAAAGATGCTGACTTGTCAGCTAAAAAGCTGACAGCCTGGATATGAGACCCAAGTACCACATGACGGGGTGAGCTCCCATCCTTGCCACAGTTCCTGCCCACCTAGCAGCTGGAAAGCATGCAAATGCAAGTAGATAAATAGTACCACTTTGGTGGGAAGGTAACAGCGTTCTCTGCGCTTCAGGCATATAGTCAGGCTGGCCTCATGACCATGGACAACGCTGGCACTGTCGGCTAAGAAACGGAGGTGAGCACTGCCCTCTAATGTCGAATATGACTGAACAGGAGCAACCTTTATCTTTATTATTTTATAAGTAACTCAAAAAACAAACATAAATAATACAGGTAGTTCTTGACTTACAACAGTTGATTTAATAACTTTGAAGTTACAACAGCACAGAAAAAGTGGCTTACAACCATTTTTCACATTTATGACAGCATCCTCTTGGTAACATGATCAAAATTCGGACTCTTGGCAATGGACCAGAGGTGGGTTTCAGCAGGTTCTGACCAGTTCTGGAGAAGTGGTAGCAGAAATTTTGAGTATTTCGGAGAACCGGTAGTAAAAATTCTGACTGGCCCCACCCCCATCTATTCTCTGCCTCCCAAGTCACAGCTGATCAGGAGGAAATGGGGATTTTACAGTAACCCTCACCTGGATTGGGGAGGGAATGGAGATTTTACAGTATCCTTCCCCTGGAGTGGGGTGGGAATGGAGATTTTACAGTATCCTTCCCCTGCCACGCCCACCGAGCCACATCCACCGAGCCATGCCATGCCCACCGAGCCACACCCACAGAACCAGTAGTAAAAAAATTTGAAACCCACCACTGCAATGGACTCATATTTATGACAGTTCCAGTGTCCCGTGATCACGTGATCACCTTTTGTAACCTTCTGACAAGCAAAGTCAATGGGGAAGCCAATAGTAGACATCTAGGACAATTGAGCACGGCTGCCTGGCCATGCCCGCTTCACTGCAGGGTCTCCGCTGCAGCAACCCATTGTGGGCATTTATCATTGGTTGGCCCTCCACTGGCATTTTTCCCCCACTACTGATCACCCGCCACTAATCATCCCTGTCCCCCCCCTCGAGCAATTCACAGTGGGACAACTTCTCCCAAGCCAATTGGCTGTGCAGGGCAAATAGCCACCCATCCCATCAGCCAATCACCTACCAGGAGAAACTGAAAGTGCATAAGACCATGTCTTACCTGATGAATTTTCCTCCTGCCAGCAAGCGCCCATGCAGAATGTGACTGCATGGGCGCTTTCTGACCAATACAGGATATTGCTGCCGGTTGGAGAATGTTTTCTCTCTCTGCTGCACCATTCCTTGCTCATGACACCCCAGAGGTTTGACTCTTGCCTGGACAGGTAGTTAAAAGGGAAGCGTAATTAAATGGGTCAGTGTGATGGGGAGCCCATGGTGGAACAGACATGGCCAGGCAGCCGTGTTCAATTGTCCCATTCTGAATAGTACAGTGGTCTAAAGCCCTGTTATTAACATCAGCTGCCTGCAATTATTGCAGGTTCGAATCTCACCAAGGCTCAAGGTTGACTCAGCCTTCCATCCTTTCTAAGGTAGGTAAATTGAGGACCCAGTTTGTGGGGGCAATAAGCTGACTTTGTATAAATATACAAAAGTATGAAGGCTATTGCTTAGCACATTGTAAGCCGCTGGAGAAGGGCGGCATATAAATCAAATTTTAAAAAAAAATAGTGATGGGCCTTATTCAGGATGACAATGAAGGTGCTTAGAGGGAAGAGGTAGAGGGTTTGATGGACAGGTGTAATACAAACCCATACACCTTTTGCACCTACGGCAGAACTAGAGCTCAATGTCCTGGTTTCTATACCAGCACTATCAACACTACACCATACCTGATTCGCCATCCTTATGGAATGCACACCTTCTAAAAGTCTAAAGGCAGGCCTTTTCAGAAAAGATTGGCAAATATCTGAATAAAAAGGTGTGGATCAAACCTCCCTCTTGCTGACTTTCATATTTGGGGGAGGGTGTATTAACAAATTTTATCTTTGGGAATTATATGTGGCATAAAAAGCAGAACTGAAGGAATTGGGGTTCCAGCTAAGATTATTCCAAGACAGAATGATGAAGATCAGTGGTGGGTTGCCTCCGGTTCAGACCAGTTCGCAAGAACCGATAGTAAAACCAGCGGGGGGCCCTGCCCACCACCCTGGATGTCATCATCAGCAATCTGTGCATGCGCAATCCCATTGTGAACTGGTAGTAAAGGTAAGTAGAACCCACCCCTGATGAAGATCCTCCTGATTCCCACTTTTTTTCCCCTCACAGGACTTTGGGGGTTAGTAAATAATGCAGCCATTAATTATCCAGTTGCTCCCAATGAGTGGCTGAAGAAGGAGGATTTTGCCAAGGTGCTGGATGTCAACTTGCTTGGGCTGATTGACGTGACACTCCACATGCTGCCCCTGGTGAGGAAAGCCAGAGGGAGAGTGGTCAACTTGTCTAGTGTGGTGGGAAGACTGGCATCCCCCGGAGGCGGGTATTGCCTCTCCAAGTTTGCTGTGGAAGCCTTCTCAGACACTCTGAGGTAAAATGTAAACTTAGTAGCTATTTTTCTTTCAGGATCTAATCTGGGTCGATTACCAGGACCAGAGGTTTTTGTCTTCCGAGCTTTCAGACTTGTGCTGGAGCCCATCTTCACGAAACTTCTCTCTAGCAGAGTGTAATTTAAAAGAAATTTTTATAAAATGATTAAATGTTGGCATATGATTCCAGAAAAATTGTCTTAAAAATGTCTAAAGGTACTTCAAATCTATGTTGGAAATGTTGGCAACACAATGGGTCATTTAATCATGCTTGGTGAACTTGCAGAAAAGCCAGACAATTTTGGATTCAAATACACACAAAGACACAAAGAATTTTAAAGATCAATATTCAGTTGAAACTAGAATTGGATAGACAATTAGAAAAGAGTTGCGGAAGATTGTTTTATATATGATAACTGCTGAGAGGTTTTTACGTGCACAAAAATGAAAGGTCTCTGAAATACCCACAATGGAACTCAAGGCAGCTTAAATATTACTTCAACCTCCTATTTCTTCCACGACAATGACTTTCTGAGTTAGATTGACTGAGGGAGTAAGCAGCCCAAGTCCCCAAGGAGCATTTGTGGCTGGAGTAGAGTAAGAGCTCAGTCTCTCTGCTTCTAGTCCAAGACCTTAATCCCACCACCTCACAGACTTTCCTTATGCAAAAGTAATCCTTTTATTCCAATACAGGCGAGAGCTTTCTCCTTTCGGAGTCAGAACCAGCATCATTGAACCTGGAGGCTTTGTCACAAATATGCTCATTAACACAGATCAGCACTTACAGGGTGTGTTCAACAAAATACCTCCACACGTCAAAGAATTTTATGGACAACCATACCTGGATGCCTGTGAGTAAAAGGAGAACCCTAGAAGGGTATTTGTATGTGTATGTGTTATCCAGAAGCAGCAGGAGCAGGAATCATAAGGTAACCAAAGCCAACACAAGACATTTGGATGCCTGAAATAAGTCAGGAATGGTTGCCCTTCATCCCCTCACTGATGGTCAAAATGCAAACTAGCCCAGTTATTTTTCCATATTCGGTAGAAAATCCCATGTTTCCCCTTGGTCACACAGTACAAATAAAATAACATGATAAATAATGATTTAATACCCTTTCAGGATGCTTAATTCATCCTGCTTGAAGTGATTATCTCAGTTTACCTCATGACAGGCCCAAGCCTTAAGTTGACAGACCCGAGCCTTGAGTTGACAGAGCCTACCCACCTCATAGCCGTTCCACTTTTGAAGCATCATAAATATTTTCAGCTCCCCATTTGGGCTGAGGACTTTCCATTGTTTGCTCTTTGTTGTTTGTTATCTATCACTCTGCCTTTCTCCCAGAACAGAGAGTTGGAATCCTCTTTTTTTCCCCCCCTATATAAAATATAGCATAAAAACTACTATAGAAAGATAACCCATTGACTGATTTTTGCTTCATGTTTTTTAGATTACAAATATATCTGCACACTCGTAAAGATAAGCAACAAGAACTTCTGCTTGGTCACTGATTGCATAGAACATGCTTTGACGTCTCACTATCCTCGTACCCGTTACTCAGCCGGCTGGGATGCAAAATTCTTCTTACTGCCTCTCTCTTATTTCCCAACTGCAATAATAGATTACATATTGAGCATTCCTCTTCCAAAGCCAGCACAAGCAGTGTAGATTCCACTGCAGAAAATATATTACAGTTGTCCAAATGAGCAAACAAGTTAATTTCAGTATTAGTAAAAACTGGAAAGACAATTTCACCAATGCAAGAATAATGCATATTTTCAGCCCCATTGTTTAAAAACTAAAAAGTCTTCAATCTTTGAAGTAGAAGAACAGAAAGATTTGTAAAAAGTTGTTTGTTTGTTTATTGTTCTTAAAACAAGAGGATAGGAAGTCATCCACTGTATCTAGTATGCTTTCATTTGGATTTCTGGATGGAGTGGGTGTTGGAATAGATGGCCTAAATGGTCCATGTGAGTCTAGGAAGGGAGGTACTTTTGCGATAATATTCCAGACTGTCTACATCATCAATAAGGCCAAGAACTGCCTGAGAAATCAAGTCCATTTGTACAGAAGCCAAGTGATGTGTAGCGAGATAGTCTTTGAACTTAGCAAGCAAAAAAGCATGGGCCAGGCAGAGGATGCATGACAGCATTTCAATGGCTAAATTAATCTGCCAAACCATTTGGGCTGAGGTCAGTTTTACAGTTCTGAAAGACCATGGCAAATTTTTCTTTCCCTTGAGGGCCACACCATATTGACTTGTAATATTTGAAATATGATTTTTGTAGTATATTGTTGTATTGGCTAGCTAACATGGGTTTTCTTGTATTTTAAAATTTCCTTTTTCAAATGTATTGCCAATAATTAGACATAAACCTTAACCTTCAAGAAAAGGTTAGAAACCATAACTGGCAGGAAAGCATTCCATACATTGTAAATAAAGGTTT
This sequence comes from Ptyas mucosa, assembly GCA_012654045.1. Lineage (NCBI taxonomy): Eukaryota > Metazoa > Chordata > Lepidosauria > Squamata > Colubridae > Ptyas > Ptyas mucosa. The sequence goes on from WNWU01000036.1 coordinate 9,968,744, forward strand.
CCTTTTCCTCTATTTTCAAGCCTCCATGAACAAAGCAAATATTCAAGCCCAAATCTGGAAAGTGCTGGGAACATATCATACATTCTCACATTTTTCTTTCTTGCAAATGTTTGTTTTATTTTTATTCAGAATACAATGCTCTTTTCAATCCTAAATGCTTACATATAAATTCTTATGATGTAACTGGACAGATGATTATTTATAAACCAATCAACTTTTATTTTGAAGTTCTTAGTTGCATTAACTATAAAAGTAAATGTAAGCTATTTTTCCAGGTTTCCCTTTTCAGAGGGAGACCCCACTTTATTGGAATACTCTAATAAATTGCTTTTAAGTGATCTTCTGTCTCGATAGCTTATTGGAAAAAGTAAACCAAAACAGAACCTCAGGTCTTTTCTTCTCATACAGTAAATTTGTGTGCAGCATGGATGAGTAAAGGGTTCTAATTAAAAAGCTCTGAGCTTCTTTCTGTAGGAAGCACCCCCCTCCTAGAAGAATGAAATATTTTGGGAAATATTAAAAAGGCAGGATAAACTATTTTTCCTAAAGGAGAAATGGAGAAGCATGTTTTAAAGGTAGGAAGCATCCCCCAAGAGCTTATTGAAAGAAGAAGCCAACTATCTCGATCTATTCTAGATAGAATGCTTATGAACTATCTATTCATAAGCAAAGCAAACACTGCAGGCAGAAATCCATTCAAGATGGGATATTTTGAAACTCTTTGCAGCACAACTAACAAAGGAAGAATGGTAGGATTGGAAAGCAGTCCCTCACCAAATATCCCACACAGGATGAAAGCCATTAGCCACAATAGGAATTGCCCAACTTCAAAGTCACAGAAACCTGGGAGCTCACATAAACAATAAACCCAGAGGTTGACCAGATTACCTCAGAAAAACATTTAGGATTTGCATTTCCTCTTTTGCCTACCGAGCCAGCTATGACCCCTACATAACCCCTATATGACCCCATAGGAATCTGACAACAGCCAATAAAATATTAAAGGACATGTTCTTGCACAGGAACAGGAAGTTCAAATACAAAGCCCAAAGAAGATATAAAAACCACCCACTCTCAACTGCCATTTTGTCAGCTGTCCCAAAATCACATGGGGTTGGTGGTTTTGCTTCATCAATAAACCACTCTTTCCAATTAGCCTCCATGCTGTTTCCAGCATCTTTCCCACAGCTGGGAGAAAGATGCTGGAAACCATATGGATTTTTCCTTCCAACATTTCCTTCCATCCCCCTTCATAGCTATTTCTTGTAATTGTTTTCTCATCTTCTGGTCAGCCTGGATCAAGAGTGTTACTTCTTCCTTTTAGAAATACTTTACTGAGGTCATCCATGCTCCCTTTGGTAAGAAAGGTATTGTGAGGTTCTTGATGCTCTCTGAGCTCTCTGGTTGTTTTCTTGCAGATGTTTTACTGTATTTTTCGCACTATAAGACACACTGGACCATAAGACACACATTAGAGAAGGAAAACAAGAAAAAAAATTGCCTCTGCCTCCTAGCATCCATCCAGTATTCATCTGGCTAGTGTCCTTTTCTTGCAGCAAACAGCCTGTTGAGCTTCAGCACCTTATTGCAACCCCAGTATATGGCTCTGCTCTGTTGCACCCACCACTGGTCAACTGAGCTGAGCTGCTGCCGTCGCTGGGAACCAATGAAGCCTTCACTGCCAAGTAGCTGATTGGTGGCTGGATTGGCCGATCAGCTGTTCTAGGCTGTGGGGTTCGCCATCTACCGCTGCCGATTGCTGCCAATTGCCATCGCCACTGATCACCACCACCTTGAGCTTCATCATAGTCCAACTTGAGAACAGTTGTTGTGTATTAATCCGGATAAGCTGCCTTTGAAAAGAATAGAGCTAGTATGTTATCAAGCATTCCCTCCAAGAATATTGTTGAGCTGATATTGAATGTGAATTTAACAAATGCTGTTGTCTATGGATTCTGTGTATCTTGTCTTAAGACCTAAACTCTTAGGTACCATATTCTATATCCTGCAAATATCTGTGTTAGAAAGGATTTGCATCCTTCAAGAGTTTTTTTGTTTGTGTGCTGAAGCTACAGAAAAGCAAGGACATTTCCTTCATGAGAGAGTTCTTGTTTCTCTGTCTCTTCTTATTGCCCAAATGATTACGGGGGGAAAAAAACCTGTATGTGTAAACTCAATTTAAGAAACAAAGTAAACAAATATATAATTAATAAATCAACCAACAGTTTGGCTTAAATATACTTTTGACTAATTAATAAAATCAATAATACATAATGAGAAAATGTATTATGTCTCCTAGAGTGGGAAAACCTAATGGCTTGAAAGAAGCCCATTTTTTTCACACTGCTCCCACAGAAAAAGGATAATAAACAGAGTTGATCACTTTTGTTTCCCACGCAGGTTTTCACCCACTCAGTTGCTGCTGCAACATTCTCAGTGTTGGTGACATCCAGCAGAGTGGTCTTTAACCGGTCCGATGTGACTTTTTCCAGCTGTTCTGCCCCTTCTGGAGTGTGACAAGAGGCCAACACCTGCAGCATCCAGCTGCTTGGCCAGCTGTTTCCCAAAGCCAAAATCACAGCCTGGATTGAAGACATATATCTCTGTCAGGTTCTCCACCATTTGTCTTTCCAGGTATCATCGGCAAAGGAGCCAAAAACCCACCAGGGCAACCAGAAACAGCCAGAAAGCTGAAACCGGCTTGGAAGAATGAGAGAGAATGGAGAAACTAGATGTCCTTAAATCTAAGGTCAGGATATGTAATATACAGGTCAAAATTAATACAGTACTTATCTTGCGTCAAAGTAGATCATGGAATAAGATGTTAAGATCAGAACACCTGGATGTGGCAAGGCATCATAAAGTTCAGAGTAGATTTACCCACTGATCCAGTTCTGGTTTACCATTGTAGAGAAGCCTGGGCTTCCAAGTGTTAGTAGGGGAGCATTTTTACTTCAGGGTTTGAAAGGACCTCCACCTACCCACTTACCTTAGATCTATGCCTTCAGTACCTGTCCAGATCAGGAATACATTTGCCCTTACATACCTAGGAACATTTTTACTCCCAGCTTCACTGGCATTAGTGTCACTTGCCCTGGTTGTTCAGTGACTTTAAAGGGGATCAGGTCCTCAGGCTACGGAACCATGCATTGCTATTACAGACAAGGAGCATCAGTTCTAGCTTCTATACATGGAATGCTATGAGATTTATCCCTTTTCCAGAGCTTCCTTGTGAATCAACTTCCAGAATGTGCCTTTCCCTGTTGTTTGGGCTCACCAGCTGTTCAGGGTTGTATCCTACTGATGGCTTTACATCTTCAGGGGCAATTTTTTTCTTCTCTTAAATAATTTTGTTAAAGTTTTTATTTTATTTTATTTTTAAATAATATTTATTGGAAATCTTTAATTTCCAAAGATTAAAATACACAGTACAAAAAGAAACATAATACACAAAAAAAGCAAGAAAAAAAACCACACACACATACACAAAACAAAAAAAATATAGACAACCAAAAACAAACATATCAAAATTTCAATACTACCGTAATAACAACTTTTCTGCATCGGTATCTCTAACCTATTTAACCTCTTTACACAAATTCTACTTCTAAATATCTCTATCTTAAACTTACATCTTTATTTAAATTATCTTGATTTCTATTTACAATTCGATCTCATAACAAAAATATCCCTTAAGTTTTATGTTTACTCTCCAGCCAGGAATACCATTTATTCCATATTAAATAGTACTCGGTGCCTCCCTCTCCTTCATTTCCATAGATAATCTGTCCATCTCTGCAGATTCATATTTTTTTTTATTCTGATTTGATCCAGAGGTGTGTCTGATTGTTTCCAATTTTGTGCTATCACAAGTTATTAAAGTTTTTAAATACAACAATAAAAGATACAAATTAGACAGAAAGAAAAAAAATGCAAGGAATAATTATAAAAAGAACCCCCCTCCCCGAAGAAAACAACCTCCCACTATCATCATGGCAAGAATAAACAATTCTGTGATTTTTTTCACTTCCTCTCAGTAACAAAACCCTTCATCTCATAACCCATCTTTTAACTACAGGCAAATCGAATAAGTAATACCATTCTTCAGTCAGTTACAGGTAATTCTAGACTTATGGCTACAATTGGGACCAAATTTTTTGTTGCTAAACAAGGCAGTTGTTAAGTGAGCTATTCCTGATTACACAACCTTTTGTTGTTAACCAGTTGTTATGCGGTCTTATGGCTTCCCTCATTAACTTTGCTTGTTGCAAGCTGGTGATCACATGACCTCCGGATGCTACAACTGTTATAAATACATGATGGTTGCCAAGCACCTGAGTTTTGATCATGTGACTTGGGGATGCTGTGACAATTGCAAGTGGGAGGAATGGCCATAAGTCATTTATTTAGAACAGTTGCTAAATAAATGGTTGGGATCTGAGGACTATCTGTACCAGCAAAAGATCCCAACAAATCTGTAGGAGGTGAGCAGGCTAAGCCCAAGGGCAGGGGTAAATGCGTCATCGGTTTGGGATCCCTGCACAGCCACAATAAACCAAGTCGAGCAACCCCATGAATTCTGTCAACCTTTATCTTGCTCCACTGATGGCAGCCGATGCCCTGCCACAGAGAATCCCTGACTGTATACCTGAGAGGTTTGCAGGAGACTCAGACAAAATTTGGCCCCATGCAATTTATTCATCAGCACCAGACCAATGTAATTTCCAATGATCAGATCACGAGTGTCCTCTTCACAGCATCAGCCGCCAGATGGGTGTTCCCTATAATTTAGCGCAATGACCAATCATGGATAGCCACCAAAACTTTATAGCAAACTTATGGACAATATCTTGGAAATTTCATCCAAGAAGACAATGCCACACACACAATGCAGAAACTTCAAGAAGGCAACTGGAGAATAAGACGCTAACTGAAGAACTCAAATTAGTTGCAGCAGATTTGAATTGGAATGAGCCTTCCCTGATAGCACAATTCAGATGGGCTATCAGATGAATGATAGAATTGCAAATGAATTCATCAGGCAGGGAATTCCCCAGACCCTGAATCAAATCTACAGAACCTGAATTGTAATTGACTCACATTTAGAAGAGATCTGGGATGGTTTCAACCATCGCAAGCTACCTCCTCAACTTCCATATCTAGTCCTCACTGCCCTTACATCAAGTGGAACTGATCAAGGGGGAGAGAAGGCTATGCAAATTGGTGCAGCCGGACAATGCCCATCCACAGAAGAACGGCAGAGGCATAGCGATTGAGAATTCTGTTTCTACTATGGAGAATCTGGGCACATGATCAAGGACTGTCCCAAAGGTGCTTTTTCAAGAGGGAACAGGACTTTCTGGTTTTTCTTTGAAGACGTTTCGCTTCTCATCCAAGAAGCTTCTTCATGCATCCCATCTCTCTTGCTGACAAACTAAAATGATCTTGGAAGTCAATGCCCAAGAGCCAACTCAGAATGGACATGCCCTTAGCATCATGGTAGCCAAGATTTGTTAGCAGACAACAAACCCTACCATGGCAGAAACCAAGGTTGAGGGAGAGACAGAGAGAGATTGTATCCAAGGTAAAACATGTGTCACAATGGCCTCATTTAAAATGATCACTCTATCTAAATTGTGTCAGGGTTCCAAGTAATAGGCCCATAGCAAGCAAAACTCCGAGGCAGGTAGATTCCTCAAAGAATAGTTTTATTGGATATATCATATTGGCACAGATCTGGTGAAAACTGACTCTGAAGGTTCCTGCGATTTTCACCTAATTAAAAGTAAAAGTTTGTTACTTTCTCAAAATAATCAGTCACATGGTCCAATCACGGCTCCGTCTGGTTGCCTGGTGACATCACTCCTTCTTCCTCCAACCAGGTGTGAGAATATCCTTGGTTCCCAAGAGAAAGTATTTTATTTTGACTACAAAGTCCCAGCTATCTCAAATCCCCCCTCCCTCTCCCTCAGCTCCAGTGTAGCAACACTGAAGCTCCAAGATGGCTTCGGTCAAGTCAGCTTCAGGGTTGACAAATTGGTTGTTTTATTCCATTTTGCGCATTAACAAAATGATATCAAGAATCAAAAGATTGAATTTTCAAAAAATTAGGTGTATTATATATTGTTATATATGATGGAAGAGATGAAAAGTAAAAGAGCAAAATAAAAAATATTGTTTACTAGTTTTAATAGTTGGCTTACTGCCCTTTAGTGCTAAAATCAATCTTCTTCATGGATGATGACAGTTAAAAATGAAAAAAACGTGGTCAAAACGTGGCCCTGTTTATCCTTTTCAATTTGACAATGTAAAATAATTTCAGTTTTTAGTTTATCTTATGAACATGAGAGACGTATTCTTATTGTTTGCAAGAAAGACATCATTGTACATCATTGCTTTGCAAGACAAACTATTTTTTAATGGTGGGATTGCTATATCTTTTCCGGATTGAAGTGATGGAATGTGAACATTTCTCCGGGAGTAAATTCCATCAGAGAGAAGCCCAAATTAAGAGTAGTCCTGAGCTGGATTGGGATGGTTCAGGGTAGCCACACTCTAGAATCTCTCCAGATACGTTTAGTAGATAAGAAAAGTGTAGCTTTAGTTTGGCAAGATTCTGCTCATTAGATGTAAGCAAATAAAGAATGGGACTTGATTGGATTTCACTGTTTCATCCCTGAGCTTGGGCCTGACAATTACCTCTTCATACTTGTACTATTGTATATAATTACAGGCAATCCCCAGGTTACGAGCGTTCCCTTAGCGAATATTCGAACATACGCAATAAGCGCCCCCTAGCGTTTGCAAACAAGACCCGAAACTATGAATCTTGCAGCACCACGACAGTTGTTCGCCCTTATGAACAACTGCAGAGGCTCTGCAACATTCATCCTGCATGTTGCAGACCTAAAAGGAGATTCAGGGGGGTGGATCCGGCCCTCCGATGCTCCATTCAGCCCTCCATGGGCCTCCCCCAGCCCATTGCAGGCCAAAATGGAGCCTCCAGCCTCTGGAAGCTCCATTTCAGCCTGCAACAGGATGGGGGAGGCCCGCAGAGGGCCGAATGGAGTGTTGGAGGGTTGGATTTGCCCCTCAGAAGCTCCATTTCGGCTGGCAACCTGCCAAGCAAGGCCTGCAGAGGCCTGAACGTAACTGCAGAGGGGTGCACGTGGCTGAGAGCCTGGAGAGGAGACTGCGTGCTAGATTTTCCCAAGGTAGGTGACCCAGCATGGCAGGTTGGAGGGGGAAAGTAATTGTGGGGAGCATGAGACATTTGAGTGGGTCGGGAAGGCCTTGGGTGGTCTTAGGCAGGTGGCCTGTCCCATCAGTAGGCCCCCCTATGGCCTTCCCCACCTGAAATACCTCATGTGAATGAGCCTCACATTCCATTAGATTAGAGAATGATCCCGTTCAAGGTATAAGATTTACTCCCACAAATCCTCGGGTTACGAATGGAATGGGCAGGTTCCATTCCATTCATAACTTGAGCAGCACCTGTAGTTCATAAAATGAATAGAGTACATTGGGTTGTTTAAACCAAATATAAGCTAAGTCAGTTGCTCCGTCCTACTATAGAGCTATAATAATACAATGACTAGATTTCTGTAGCAAGACATCACTTTTGGTTATTCTATTTGGAAGCTAAAAATTGGAGCTTCTAGATATGTGACTTTAACATTCTTAATTCTGGCTGAGTGGCACTACCCCAGATAGATCCAGTCTGCAACTTGTGGGGGTTCTCTTGGACTCACAATTCCTACTCAAAGAGCAGGTGGCAGTTGCAGCTAGGAGAACTTTTGCATTGTGTACCAGTTGCGCCCTTTCTTGGATCAAGAGCCCCACTCAATCCCTGGTCATGTCATGCTTGGACTACTGCAATGCACTGTACATGGAACTAAACCTGAAGAGAATTCGGAAGCTACAACTGGTACAGAATGCAGCAGCTTGGGCAGTCTTTGGGGCCTCTAGAAGGCCCATGTTACACTGCTGTTCCGCAAACTGCACTGCCTACCAGTTTGTTTCTAGGTGCAACTGGAGGTGTTTGTTATTACCTTTAAATATCTGCATGGCATGTTCCAGGTTACTTGAGGAACTGTCTCATCTGAATGGGACTGGTCCACCCCACCCATGCTGGTAGAGGAAGTCAAGGAATTCTGGCTGGTGGGGCTCAGGAGAAAAGGCCTTCTCTGCCATGGCTTCTGATATTTGGAACATCTTGCCTCCTGGAGTGAAAGCTGACCCAACCCTCCTGATCTTTCATAAGGGCCTGAAGACCTGGCCCTGCCAGTTGGCTAGGGCCCTAATGGTGGAGTATCACATTAGAGATGGTTGATGGACCAATAGTAAATTGCACCACCCCCCACACACATCCTGCCTTTCCTTCTCATCTTTTAAATATAATTTGTATTTTATAATTATTAGAAATATTTATTTTATGCTTTTACTGCTTTTAACATTGTAAGCAAACCAGAATCGCCTTGTGGCAAGATGGGTGGCAAATAAATTTAATAAATAAATAACGATGAAGTTGTTTCTCCAGAATCCCTCTTTTATTTCTCCTCACAGGACTTTGGGGGTTAGTAAACAACGCAGGCATTAATTGTCTAGTTGCTCCCAATGAGTGGCTGAAGAAGGAGGATTTTGCCAAGGTGCTGGACATCAACTTGCTTGGGCTGATTGACATGGCACGCCACATGCTGCCCCTGGTGAGAAGAGCCAGAGGGAGAGTGGTCAATCTGTCTAGTTTGGCGGGAAGACTGGCAGCCTACAGAGCTGGATATGTCCTCTCCAAATTTGCTGTGAAAGCCTTTTCAGACACTCTGAGGTAAAATATAAACTCAGTAGCTATTTTTCTTGTTTAGCAGAAAATGTTGTTTAACATTACATTTGAAGCAGCAAAGCCAGGGGTGGGTTCCACTTACCTTTACTACCGGTTCACAGCAGGCAACGCTGGAACACAGTCCATTTCGGGTGGTAAGTCGTACTCGCCTCTTGTTGTGCTTCAAGCCTCACGTCCTGATTCTGCTTCGTTAGGTCCACCTGTAATAAAACTTTTGTCTGGATGGTTTGATTTGGCCTCTGCTGCATGTAAGTGTGTCCTAGGTCTCCACCAACCCCTTAATTGGTCAATGTGGCATCGCCACGTTCGTCCATCTTCCAGCTCTAGTTTGTAGGATCTGGGCCTGTAATTTCTGTGATTGTCCCTGCCAGCCATATGGGGTGTCCCAAATAATTCCTGGCATACACAGAGTCCCCTGGTTGAAATGTCCTAATTTTGGATGTGGAGTCCCTGGGCATTTCAGGAGAATATGTAAGATGCAGTTTGTCCAAGTTCGTTTTTATTCTCCACCCCATCAACAGCTCATCTGGACTTTGATTCATTTCTGGACATGGAGTGGCATGCCGTATCAAAAGATACCTTGCAATTTTAGTGTGCCAGTCCCCCAATTTCGATAAAGCATCCTTAACTGACCTTACAGTTCTCTCAGCCCAGCCATTACTCGCAGGATGAAAAGGGGCCGTGAGGATGTGTCTTATACCTTGCCCAGCCAGGTATACTTCAAATGGTCCAGCCATTAACTGTGGCCCATTGTCAGAGACCAGAGTGTCTGGAATCCCATGAGTGGCAAACAGAGCTTGGAGAGCTCTGATTAATGAATCTGTGGTAGTGGAGGACATCAGCTTCACTTCCACCCACTTTGAATAGGCGTCCACCCCTATTAAAAACATTTGGCCTTGTACTGGGCCTGCAAAGTCTATATGAATGCAGGACCAAGAGGCTCTTGGTTTTTCCCACTCCGTAGGGGGAGCTTTGGATGGATTTGCCCTAGATTCCTGGCACTGTCGGCAACCAGAGACCCAGTCAGCAATGGCCTGGTCCATCTGGGGCCACCAGACATAGCTTCTGCCAAGAGATTTCATTTGTACAATTCCAGGGTGGCTATCATGCAGGGTTATTAGGATTTGGTCCCTTAAGGCCCCGGGGATGACTACTTTATTTCCCACAGTAAACACCCTCTCTCTGGCCTGGAGGGCCAGCCTCTCTTAACCCAGTCCAACACTGTGGAAATTTCTCTGTCTTTTGCAGAGTGCTTAGCCACATCTGCTGCTGTGAGTAGGCTTGGTAGATTCTCAATCAGTAGCACTGTGTTAGCTACTGCTGGGCAGGGATGGGTTCTACTTACCTTTACTACGGTTTCACATGGCCTCTTTATCCCTGTAACTAGGACTAGGGCTTCCTTATCTACTTGTCCATAGTTTTGTTCTGTTTTTGACATAGTCTTTGAAAAATAGGCTAAGGGTCCCTCTACTCCAGTTGGTAATTTATGGCTCAGCACAGCCCCTATGCCATAAGGGGAGGCATCACATGCCAGCACGAGGGGTAGTCGTTCATTATATTGTAGTAAGAGGCTTTTCAAGGTTAGGAGGCTTTTTACTGCCTTGAAGGCGGCTCTTGTGACCTAGGCCCAAGTAGCTATTATCAGACACAATCAGTCCTAAACAGACATATTTTATTAGAACAGCTGAGAATTACTTCCTTCCCAGCTTAGTCCAAATTAAATCCAAATTAAGTCTAAAAGAAATTCTTCATAAACAGTTCTTTGGTCTTATCGCCAACCTTGACTTCTTTGGCACCCTGCCAAAGGCTTTTCTTGGCAAAAGTTCAGAAGCAAGAGACTCCGACACGAAACAAATGTAGCAAGACAAGAGACAATTGTAGTAATGTTGTTTTCCTACAAAGATCCCAAGAGCATTTGCTGCTTTTTTAAGTCTTATGGAAGGGGCCAATCATCTCCTGGCCTTACTCCCAAGTCGTCCTTTTTGTTTTAGCTGCTCTTGCCTTCTGACAGCTCTTTGCATGTGTGCACTAGGAACAACCTCCTCCTGTTCTTATGCCTCTCTGCTATCCACCTCTGGAGGCTCCAGAGTCCATGCATCACTCCCAGATGGCCCTGGCCCAATCTCTGCCTCTTATGCAGAGCCCTCATCCAGGCCTTCCCCTGACTCCAGGACTGGCCCATTGTCCTCCCCAGCTTCCTCACTGTCTGACTCTGCTGCCAGCTCTGCAGGCTGCTGGCGGACTACAACAGCGGCTGTCTCTTTTGATCCCCATAGCCAAGGTCGCTTAGCATCTAGAAGTCTGTGTAGAGGCTCTGCCACTGAAACCTTGTGGGGCAAAAATAAACTGTAAAAATTAATAATGCCCAAAAAGGCCTCTAGCTCTGTTTTGTTTTTGGGAACTGGAGCCCCCTGAATGGCCTTTACTTTTGTATTAGTAGGATGCAGTCCTGAGGCACCTACCCTATAGCCCAAGAATTCTACCTCCTTTACAGCCAAATTGCATTTTTCTTGTTTTAAGGTGAGCCCTGCTTTTTTAAATTTCTGTAAAACGGCTCAGAGGCATTCAATCAGTTGGGCTAGGTTTTCTGCAGACACCAGGATATCATCAAAATAGGGTACAACCCCTGGGATGCCCTGGAGTAGCCGTTCCATCAAGCATTGGACTATCCCTGGGGCAACACTAACACCAAATTGAAGTCTATGGCATTTAAAGGCCCCTCTATGTGTAACTATAGTTTGAGCCTCCACTGTAATGGCATCTACAGGGATCTGCTGATAGGCCTGGGTAAGGCCTAATTTGGCAAATATCTTTCCTTCCCCCAGGGAGTGAAGCAAATGCTGCACTGCTGGCACAGGATATGCACAATTCTGGAGGGCTTTATTAATTGTGCATTTGTAGTCTGTGCAGATTCTCACAGACCCATCAGGTTGAACAGGTGTGACTATAGGTGTTTCCTATACCTGGAATGGCCTTGAGGATGCCCTGCGCCAGTAACTTGTCTATGGCTTCATCTACCTTGGTTTTGAGTGCAAAAGGCACTCGCCTGAGCTTTAACAGTATAGGTGCTACTTGTGGATCTAAGTTAAAGGAAAGGGGTTTTCCTGTGGCCAGGGTTCCTGTGGCCAGGTACCCAGGCCAGTAGTGAAGACAATGTCAAACTTTTTAATCAGGTCTGCCATAACATGTTCGTGGATGTAGTGAATGCCTGAGATGGAGAGGCCCAGAGAATGGAACCATTCAAGGCCTAAAAGACTAGGGAGAAGCTCCTCCACTATGATGAATGGAAGACGCCCTGTGAAAGTTCCATACTGAATTTGGAACTTGCAGGTTTCCAGAATGGGAATGTGCCTGCCTTGGTAATCTCTTAATTTAATAGGGCATGGTTTGATGGCCTTTTTTATTATATAGGGAACCAATCGTTCGATGGAGCTCCATGACATCCGGGACATGGATGATCCTGTTTCTACCTCCTGTCAAGTTCCAAACAGAATGCAAAAGAAAGGACACAAACCTGGTCTGTTGCTGCCTTCTTTTATTAACTTCCTGGCACGTACTGACAATCTCTGTTGAATCTTTTGTTAGGCCTACATGCCCGTGCTCCCTGCCACCTTTTATACAATAAATACCACCCCTCCCATGACCCAATCACACGCGTCTTTCCTCTCATGTGTCCCAGAGTAATTGCTCTTGGCATTAAGCCAGCATAATAGTTACACCCCCAGCTTGCCTGCTTGCCAAAACCTCCTATCTAATCGGCTGGGTTCTCCCTCCTCCAGCCCCCACACACTGCCTTTCAGGCCTCTTTCGGCCCTCTCTGCCATCCTGGGTGATGTCATCGCCATGTCCCTCAGCTGTTTGGCAGCCACGTGGCATCCCGGCAGTTCGGCAAGATTTCTCGGGCCGGTTGGATTCCGGTTGCTTCTGACACAGGTGGGGTTTGGCATGGCCCCAGAGCTTATATCTCCTGATGATGTGGCAACGTTTCGGCTGGGCTTGGTGGGATAGTGACTGTGCTGGACATTGGATGTGTGGCTCCCTCCAAATGGCAGCTCTGAGCCAGCTGGCCTGCCGGAGCTGACACCTCCATTTTACATGGAGAACCCTCTAAATTAATAGTAATAAAAAAAATATTTCTTCCTATCACTGTTTGCTTGGCCAATTATTTCTTCAGGGAGTAGCTATCCCTGTTAATGGTATAGTAGTCTTCTCCCCTGCTTGAATTTTTGAAAGGGGGTTTTCTTAAAAATGGGGTAGCTCGTAGGTGATTTCCACCACGGGTCAGGCATGAATTCTGGATCATCTGTTTCTCCTTGCTGTTTTTGTTGCTGGTGGGCAGCTTGAAGCGGTGAACCTCTTCTTCATCTTCTTTTACCGGGTCCCCCTCTATGTCTGCTGTTTCTGAATGGACAGCCTCTATTTTGGCAATAAAAGCTGAGGTATTCATGAGCTGTATTTCAGAAACTGACTTGTTGGGCAGCTCTGCTGCTCAGGCTTCATCTAAAGCCAATTGTAGTGGGAGTACGGTTTTGGTCAGCAGATGGTGCTGAAACCTTAGGTCTCTGATGCCGCAGACAAGCCTGTCTCTTAAGGCATTGTTGATGTCACTGCGTTCTTGTATTTTCCCAGCTGAGCTCTCATTTTTGGACTAATAGACGTACTGTAGTTTGCCAAGTCCTTATCAGTAATGAACTACTGCGCATCCTCTCACATTCCTTTTCTAGCCTTCTTACTCCTTTGTTCTCTCTGCCAAGAGGTCCGGCAGGAACGCTGCCAAAGATGTAGCCAATTAGCTAATAAGAGTTATCTTTATTTTTACCTTTACAATAAAATGAGTTTTCTTAGAAATACTTCTTCGGGTTTTATTTTCTTAATGTATACTTTCGAGGAGAAGCCATGGTCCAAACCTCTAAACCGGGGTGTGATTATCCCAGAGCCAGGATGGGATCAATCAACTCCCTGACACCTGGTAGCAGTCGGATGGTTAAAAGTTATAGCTTTTTCCTTGTTTGTTACTTCTGATAAGACCTGTAGGCTAGTTAGTTAGAATGATTAATTTGCGACTGCAGAATGCTAATTAGTTATCTACTAACATGCCGAAGAAGAAAAAGAAAAAAAGACCACACTTCGTAAATGATTTGATTGATCTTTCCAACCAAGAGGAGACAGAAAGAAGATTTTCAAACTTCCAGCCACTTGCTGAAACTGATAAAATGCTCTCGCAGAGGCTTCAGGAACAAGAATATAGTACTGCTGCTTTTGAAGATAATGAACTACGACTGAGGTCAGTAGCTTTTTTTTCTCATTATGTGTCCCCCCAATCTGTCCTCCCAGAAGCCCAAAGTTTTGAAATGTTTGGTGCAAGGCCAAAGTTTCACAAACAGCGGAGAATTTTTCCTCCCACACAGAAAGAGAAAAGATTTGTTATTCTCCTCAAAGCTCTGAGCAAGCCATTAAAAGTTATTGTGATCTAATACAATCTTATGAACACGAGCTATCCCAGGCTAAGATGGATTTGCTTATACTTGAGCAAGATAAGGGAGAGCCTCGTGACTTAAAAATCTCTAAAAGCACCATTTTGGCTTCTTCTTCAGAGCCAAAGACACACCCCCTGGTGGATTCTGTGTCAGGCCAATTAAAACAGAGAGCAGTGCACACGTCACATGAAATCCTCCCTGATCAAATTACAAGTGCCACACAAGGAGACCTGCCCAAAACTATAGGTGCAGCACCATCTGCTGGTGAAAGTAATTTACTAGAGGAAGCTGAAAGGCAATACAGTTTACATGAACATTTTAAATTGTTGCAGCAGACGTTAGCAAATATATCCTTGGCTCATTCAAATATTCAAGTTGAAATGCCACAAGTGTTTCCACAGACCCGATCTCCTACACCCCCTGGAGGTGCTGGTGTCTCTTTAGATAGAACACAAGAATGCTTAATGCGGCAAAGGCAAGCTCAAGCACAAATGGCAGCTGGAATGCAGCAGATTCCAATGCAATAGCCACAAATGCCTGCATATGTGCCCCCAGCCATGGCACAACCAAGACCAGCTCCTGGTCCACCTTCAATGGCACAGCCAGCATACCAAATGCATGTTCCTCACCAGGCATTTTCTGTTGCCCCACTAACTGGTGAGTCCAAATTAAAAATGTCAGGACGTAATTATAAGGCCTGGGTCAGTGAGATTACATTATTACTTCTCAGAGAAGGTACTGCATGATTTTTAATCCTCCTGCACAGCCATGGACTTTTGCAATAAGAGACTTAGAGATTAAAGCTCGCACAACATTATTGATGTCCATGGATACTGAACTGCAGGTCACTTTTCCGCCTGATGCAACACCCCAACAAATTTGGACCCAATTGGAAAATTGCTACAGGCCCGTTTCAATTGAATCTTCGTGTTTGCTCATGTCTGAGCTCCATGGTTCGAGATTGAAACCTGGTGATCAAATTGAAGGATATTTGACCAAACTGAAAAGAATCAGAACAGAATTGAGAGAAAGAGGTCATAATATTGATGATATTCAAATGATCAGCATTATCATTAACTCATTGAGCTATGAATGGAAAGATGCTATTACAAAAATTAACCAAGTCCCTATTGCTCAACGCACAGTCGACAATATATGTAGACTTTTAATTGAAGAAGAAGCATTCATGCTAGCCACACCACATTTGAGAGGACCACCCACATCAAGGGCTCCAGCGAGACGTCCTTTCCGAGGAAGGGCCTTCTTCGTTGTCTCCTAGAAGACGCCAACCTTAGTATGCCATACTGGGGTGAAGCTATCAAATATGCAAATTATATTGTCAACCGTACTTGGAGCAGTGTAATAAATCAGACTCCTTTCTTCATGATGTATGGTTACAAGCCCGATCTCAAAAACCTCCATATTTTTGGTTCATATGCTATGGTGAACATTCCCTTAGCTCAAAGAAGAAAAGGAAGTCCAGTAGCAAAGAGACTGAGATTTATGGGTATTGATGATAACTCAAAATGGAGCAAATTTATTGACTCTAAACATGTAATTGTGATTTCCCAATCTGCTAATTTTGAGAAAGATGTTGACTGGCCCAGGATTCATTCCAATGATCCTGGAGTTTATTTTCCTAGAGATGATGTTGTTGATACCACGCAGCCTGATGACCAAGATTCACAGGCGAAAGTTCCATCCACTAGTTCTTCTCCACCCAATGTTCTGTCTTCGCAAGCCGCGGATGCTGATGCTAGCGACGAATGTGAGGACGAGGACGAAGCAGAAGAAGAATGGACTGTTGTTCCGAGACGTTCCAAGAGGGCCACAAAAGGAATCCCTCCACAACGATATTTGTGGCAACTGACAAAAGCACCCTTGCCTTTGATTTGCAATGTTACACTTCCACCTGATACGTTCACACAAATCCAGTATCTTCCTGATTCAGAGCAAGAGAAGTGGTATGATGCAATGCAGATTGAAATAGACAGTCTAAAGAAACTTAAGGTGTTTACTCCTGCAAAACCTCCAGCAAACAAAAGAATCATTGGCACTCGATGGGTCTACAGAATCAAAAAGAAACCAAATGGTGAGTCATTGTACAAGGCCAGACTTGTAGCTCAGGGTTTCGCTCAATGTTATCCTGAGGACTACACAAATACCTACTCACCGACAGTCAGAACTGAGAGTGTAAAAATTGCTTTAGCAACTGCAACTATCCTTGGTTTAGAAGTTTTCCAGTTCGAGGTTGACACGGCTTATCTACATGCTGACCTAGATGAAGAGATCTACGTGAGAGGTCCTCCAGGGTTCCGACAGCAAGAAGGGGATACCTGGTTTCTACAAAAAAAGTCTTCATGGTCTGAAACAGTCTGGTTTAATGTGGTACTTATGTCTTACTGACAAACTAAATTCAATGGGCTTTATTGAGTCCGAAATTGATGAGTGCGTGTTCACAAAAAGATCTAACAATGCATATGAAATAGTTCTTGTTTATGTTGATGACATTGTTTATATTGGTCCAAATAAGCAGATGAGTGAAAGTTTTGCCAAAGCTTTGCAGAGATACTTCACATTGAAATCTTTAGGTCATATTAGCACTTATTTAGGTGTTCAGATTGACAAAACACAGAAGGGGTTTAGTCTTTCACAAGAAGATAAAATCGAACAAATTTTGCATCATTGCAACATGAAGGATGCTAACACAACAAAGACACCCATGCAAACAGATTTTCACAACTTGACACAAGAACCGAGTCCTGAGTTCGAGGATCAAACACTTTATCGTTCAATCATTGGGTCACTGTTGTACATTAGTAGTTGGACCAGACCCGACATTGCACTTAGTGTTAATCTCTTGTCACGACATGTAGGTAAGGCAAAACAGTTCCATTGGACATGCGTTAAGAAATTATTGAGATACCTAAGGCACACAAAACACATGAAGTTATTGTTAGAACCAACACATACTGACTATGCAGAATTATGTTGTTATGCAGATTCTGATTGGGCGAGTGATAAGAAATCACGCAAAAGTACTTCAGGTTATATGATGTTCTTAAATGGATATCCTGTTTATTGGCAAGTGCGTAAACAGAATTTTGTTTCTTGTTCATCTACTGAAGCTGAATATGCTTGTGTTTCAGATGCATGTAATTCTCTAACTTGGTTTGATGCTTTGGTCACAGATATCTGGACACGTCCAATCCGACCAATCACCGTGATGGAAGACAATGAATCGGTGGTTTATATTTCTGAATCACATTTCACGGGTTCTAGGTCCAGACACATTGACATCCGTTATCAAAACATAAAACAATTGGTGAAAAAAGGTTTTGTTAAAATGCAATATGTATCTACACATGATCAAATTGCAGACATCCTCAACAAACCACTCCCAGCAGCTCAACACGAGTATCTGCGTAAGAAGATGTGCCTTATTTGATGATGTACCTGATGTTCGCTCAACTGGCAAAGAAGTGGATTGTCACTGTGTTCTTGTATTTTCCCAGCTGAGCTCTCATTTTTGGACTAATAGACGTACTGTAGTTTGCCAAGTCCTTATCAGTAACTAACTACTGCGCATCCTCTCACATTCCTTTTCTAGCCTTCTTATTCCTTTGTTCTCTCTGCCAAGAGGTCCGGCAGGAACGCTGCCAAAGATGTAGCCAATTAGCTAATAAGAGTTATCTTTATTTTTACCTTTACAATAAAATGAGTTTTCTTAGAAATACTTCTTCGGGTTTTATTTTCTTAATGTATACTTTCGAGGAGAAGCCATGGTCCAAACCTCTAAACCAGGGTGTGATTATCCCAGAGCCAGGATGGGATCAATCAACTCTCTTACAGTTGAGGTGTTCAAATTCACAGTAAAGAGGTGCGGCTCGGAGTGTGAAATATATTGATTTATATTTTCCCCCTCTTTTTGGTTTCTGTGATAAAAGGCATGCCTCCTAGCTATCACAGGGGGAACGGGGGAGTAATGATTTTTTAAACTTTCGCTAATTACATCCCAAGGTACAGTATATAATTTCTGAGGGACCAGTAAATTTTTTGCTGTTTCAAATACCTCATTCCCGCAATAAGTTAAGAAATAGGCTTTCTTTCTATAGTTCAAAATGCTGGTATATTCATTTGCCATTAAAAAGCATTCGAACTTTTCCAAGTTTGTTTTTTTTTAAATTTGATTTATATGCCGCCCTTCTCCGGAGACTCAGGGCGGCTTATAATGGGTTAAGCAATAGTAAGTGTCCCATGATTCTGTTGCTGGATTGAAAGCAGCAAAAATGGGTGAGGCCGCCATTTTCCACAGATGGGGGGGACTCAGTTTCTTATAGGATCGTTGGGTGACTTCTCGTCGCTGACTGCGGCTTCAGCTCTCGTAGACACAGTTCAGCTTAGTGACTCGCTTTGCTTCTCTCTCATCTCTGTGCCTCAGTTCGGGGTAATCCCATCCTCGTCGCCAGCTGTTATGTCCGTGGAAGGGACTGACAGACTGAGGCGAGACGGTTTGAAAGGCTAACACTAACACTAACACTAACACTAACACTAACACTAACACTAACACTAACACTAACACTAACACTAACACTAACACTAACACTAA